>CM064517.1:11696867-11885776 GCA_032716605.1 Paralithodes platypus
ATAGGTACTTGTTTTACGTTCTGGGTCTTATTTAGGCATGAAAATGATCACGTAAACAGCCCTATTTTGGCTAAAAACACCCCGCTGGGCGGTACATATAAATAAACCGCATAGGCCGCTCGTAAGGTGTTAACCCGGGAGCTGCGGGGAGACTCTTAAGAGTTCCCCCGGCGCACTGCGGGGAGACTCTTAAGAGTCAGAGAAAAAAAAAATCAACTTTTGACATCAAATTTGTTGTTTTTGTTTTATTTTTTTTATTTTTTTTTGGCCCCTGGGCCAAGCAAAATCTCAGTCCTCTACCTCCCCTCCTTCCCCACTTTCCTCCTCTCCTTCAGTTATCACCTATTTTCCCTGTTATTCCCTTATTCTGAGGTATATTTTCGTGCTAACATTAGAAATCCGATTGGAGGGTGTGGTCATCACTGATAGCAAGCGAGTGCAAGAGAGAGAGAGAGTATCGATCGACTGTGTCTCAGTGGCCTTGGGGGAAATTGGCGGGAAAGCAGATTGCCTCACCCATACATTATACAACTCGCGGGCTATATCTCCGATTTTGACCATCCAAACGCTGTTTTCACTCGTTTTATTGTTGTTTCAGGTTAATACCTTTATAATCAACCCATAATAGGCGCATATGGATAAGTATTAATGCTATTAATGGCACAATGAATATTTTAGTGACGGAAACACCTCAAATACGTCAGCACAGGGGGACGTTTCCAATTACCCCCATGCGCACTTCAGAGGTTAAGGAAGCCATACTGGCGATCTGAGAGCAGATTATGAGAAGAGAAATGCTTAAGAAATTTGGAAGCAAGAATAGTTTCAAAAACTTTAGAAAGACAAGAGATGAGAGCAATTGGACGACAGTTGGAGGGTTGAGAGCGGTCACCCTTCTTTGGGACAGGTTGAATGTGAGCAAACTTCCAGCATGAAGGGAAGACGTTAGAGGATAGACAGAGACGAAAGAGTTTGCCTAGGCAGGGAGTCAGCACGGAAGCACAGTTTTTGAGAACAATAAGAGGAACACCGTCCGGACCGTACGCCTTATTAGTGTTAAGCCCAGAGAGGGTAGATTATACAGTATCCCCTGTGTATCAGGCAGGATAGCCTTCCTCCACATGCTCCAAAGGGTTAACATACGGAGATGAGCTCCAGGACAAAGATTAATCTATTGTAAGACCTCTAACTTTATTGTTTATAGAATCATTAACCACGCAATTATTATGGTTCTAACGAGGTAACCATAACAAGTAGATAAAACTATACTCAAATAAGCAAACTGAAAGAAAAGAACCAGAACACAAAAATGTTTTTCCTGAGCCTGCACTTCCCCAAGTGGTGACAGGATAGACCGGGGCAGCTGAGCACAGGATAGACCGGGCAGCTGAGCACCGGCCTACAGTTAACCTCATTCACTTTGCTAAAAACCAATTCGGTATACGATAGTGTAATTTTGCTGTTATTCTGGTTAATATTACATGATTTTATGGAGCTTAGGAAGGATATCTGGGAGTCAAAGAGGTAAAAATTATCCAAGTTAACCCAGTGCCTCCTATAACACAAGAGAATATAAAAACAAAACTATCTCAGTAAACGCAGAGTCTCTCATAACAGAAGTAGTCTATGCTTCTTGCTTTTACCAGTACCCTTTTAACCTAATATACAGTACTGTACGTCGTTCCTGGTTAATTTGTAACAGGTACCTTCAAAAGATTCCGTAATATTTACAATCATAGGGCAGGTCGTACTCTTGTCATACATAATTGATCACTTGTGAGTTTCGAGCTATAAGGAAGTTGGAGCTGTAGACAGACAAAATGTGGTTGTAGTGCATACATTAAAATATAAAATAATAGTAAACATACTTTGTATCCATCAGATACGTACATTATTATTGGATTTTATATTTAGTATACTGCTTTCGGCTCCAACTTCCTTATACCATGAAACTCGCAAGTGGTCAATTCCTTGTTTAAAAAATATCAACTATCACAGACATAGCGAACTATAGATAATGCCTGCTATTTATGGTCTCACTCGC
Organism: Paralithodes platypus; assembly: GCA_032716605.1. Classification (NCBI taxonomy): domain Eukaryota; kingdom Metazoa; phylum Arthropoda; class Malacostraca; order Decapoda; family Lithodidae; genus Paralithodes; species Paralithodes platypus. Next base: position 11,698,912 of record CM064517.1, read on the forward strand.
AAAACTTAAAGGCAGGATGATAATTAATAAGATTTTCAAAGATTTTCATACAGGATTTTCTACTTATATTTTCATGGATAGTTATTACAGTGTGGTACAGTGTGGTACAGTTGCCCACATAATTTTGTTCCTCGTTGTAATCTAATGTATGAAAGTAAATGTGTATGAATGAGTACGACATAAGTTGAATAGTCAAACGAGTTAATCCCTGCATAATAAACTACAATTGTCATTCAATCACGCACATTATATTTCCATGTATATGACCACGGAGAGGAACAAGACTTCTGTGGACAACTGTACCTCATAATCTTCCTTTCTTCTAGGACTTAAGGGGAGATGGTTCACTTTTGGGGCGATTTTTGCATGTATTCGTTAGTTTTCTAGTTTCCTCCCTAGACATTCATCAAATTAAAACAAAAACATCCATTAGATTCCCCTGCTAGATTAATTTGTACATTTTTTCGGTAGAAAAATGTCCCGGCCGAGAGCCGGTTCTTCCAACATTACAGGCTCACTATCGTTCGCCAGGGAAAAAATCGACACCTAAATAGCACGAAAGGTGCACGAAAGGTCTACATAATGACGAAGAAATGGGGCGAAAGGCCTTAAAATCGACTAATAATGGGGCAAACATCTTAACATCGTTAAACTAATGGGGCTAAACATGAGGGGAAAGTGGTCCAGAAAACCGGTCCATCCCCCCTTAAAGATGACATGATATGGGAACCTTCTGGGGCATGTTTGTACAGAAGAGACTATTTAATTTGTATTACTAATTAATACGTAATCATCTATACAATAACTACTTAAGTTTAGTGTACCTGACTGTACTTAAGTTTAGTGTACCTGACTGTACTTCAGTTTAGTGTACCTGACTGTACTTCAGTTTAGTGTACCTGACTGTACTTCAGTTTAGTGTACCTGACTGTACTTCAGTTTAGTGTACCTGACTGTACTTCAGTTTAGTGTACTTGACTGTACTTAAGTTTAGTGTACCTTACTGTACTTAGTTTAGTGTACCCTTACTGTACTTAAGTTTAGTGTACCTTACTGTACTTAAGTTTAGTGTACCTGACTGTACTTAAGTTTAGTGTACCTGACTGTACTTAAGTTTAGTGTACCTGACTGTACTTAAGTTTAGTGTACCTGACTGTACTTCAGTTTAGTGTACTTGACTGTACTTAAGTTTAGTGTACCTTACTGTACTTAGTTTAGTGTACCTTACTGTACTTAAGTTTAGTGTACCTTACTGTACTTAAGTTTAGTGTACCTTACTGTACTTAAGTTTAGTGTACCTGACTGTACTTAAGTTTAGTGTACCTTACTGTACTTAAGTTTAGTGTACCTTACTGTACTTAAGTTTAGTGTACCTTACTGTACTTAAGTTTAGTGTACCTTACTGTACTTCAGTTTAGTGTACCCTTACTGTACTTAAGTTTAGTGTACCTTACTGTACTTAAGTTTAGTGTACCTTACTGTACTTCAGTTTAGTGTACCCTTACTGTACTTAAGTTTAGTGTACCTTACTGTACTTCAGTTTAGTGTACCCTTACTGTACTTAAGTTTAGTGTACCTTACTGTACTTTAGTTTAGTGTACCCTTACTGTACTTAAGTTTAGTGTACCCTTACTGTACTTCACTTTAGTGTACTTTACTGTACTTCAGTTTAGTGTACCTTACTGTACTTCAGTTTAGTGTACCTTACTGTACTTCAGTTTAGTGTACCTTACTGTACTTCAGTTTAGTGTACCCTTACTGTACTTAAGTTTAGTGTACCTTACTGTACTTAAGTTTAGTGTACCTTACTGTACTTCAGTTTAGTGTACCTTACTGTACTTAAGTTTAGTGTACCTTACAGTACTTAAGTTAGTGTACCTTACTGTACTTTACCATAACCACCATACGGCTGTTGCTAAATGTGTCAATCCTACTTTACTGATTTTCTTTGGGTACCGGTAGTATTAGTGTCAATGTGTGTATGTAATGGACCACCACGTAATGGGTACCGGTAGTATTAGTGTCAATGTGTGTATGTAATGGACCACCACGTAATGGGTACCGGTAGTATTAGTGTCAATGTGTGTATGTAATGGACCACCACGTAATGGGTACCGGTAGTATTAGTGTCAATGTGTGTATGTAATGGACCACCACGTAATGGGTACCGGTAGTATTAGTGTCAATGTGTGTATGTAATGGACCACCACGTAATGGGTACCGGTAGTATTAGTGTCAATGTGTGTATGTAATGGACCACCACGTAATGGGTACCGGTAGTATTAGTGTCAATGTGTGTATGTAATGGACCACCACGTAATGGGTACCGGTAGTATTAGTGTCAATGTGTGTATGTAATGGACCACCACGTAATGGGTACCGGTAGTATTAGTGTCAATGTGTGTATGTAATGGACCACCACGTACGAATTACTTACTTCACCGGAGTTAAGTTTACGATGTATTAAGCCATTGTATTGGATGTTATATCCGAGTATTAAAGATTATCATATTATAATATTCAGAATACAGATTCTAATATGGAGTTTACATTAAGACTAGGACATTAGTTCTCAATATCATTATTAGAGCCGAGGAAACTTAGCCATATGAGCTAATCAACTGGGAAGCTAACACTACATAAACTACACAGGCTTGGTATATGAGATTTATTATATAACATATTATACTGGTAATTGACATAAACAGTAAAGGCGATGTTGACGGCACTGTACTGTAATTATTATTTCAAGACTAACGGCTGAACAATAGGTAACTACAGACATGGGGTATAAGTGAACATTGGCTGATTAAAATACATACAAAGAGAAGGTCTCCCCAAGAAGGCAATGACAAATGTTTGAATTCCAATGGGGGGGGGGGGGGGATGGTATAATGGTATGGGGCATGGTAAAGAGATAATTATAAATTATATCTGTAAGGCAGATGTTGTTGGGAGCAAAATATACGGAGTAGAAATATTTATTTATACTACGGGAATGTAGCCGTTAAAGAATAAAGAAGTCCCAGTGTCAACTACCAATCTGACTGACATTTAGTTTAGTGAGATTTGAATATAAACAGGGGACTTGTGAAGATTGTTGGTTGGCCCCGTGACTTTGAGGCATTGTGGGGAACTCTATTCATTTTGTTCTATTTCTGGCTCAGTGTGGTAGGGAGGTTCGGCGTGTGCAATGCATTGAGGCCTTGGTCCTGGGGGCCTCTCCCTCTGTAAGTTACTGCGGCGATTATAATGCGTGTATTGTTCGTACCCTTGTGGTTTCTGATAATATGGCCTTTGAAGGTTCTGAGCCTAACTCTGGGGTTGTTGAATGTATTGCTAGGGCTCTGAAAGCCTCTATAACGGAACACATACAGTGTAAGAAAGCAGGTACACTTCCTAACCATATTCATTGCTCACTTGTTGAAAAGATTCACAGTTGTTTAATTCATTATAAGCACATTTATTAAATATATATATATATATTTATTTTAATTGACTGATTTAGAAAAGTAACTACAATGTCTCTACGTCATATCATTGACAATTCCTCATACATAACAACATGTCTCGCTACTGAAACCTTTTGACAACTGAGTAATTAAGTTGATGACATTTCAACTTAGCATCAGTTGAAAACAAAACAGACTATAGTGTTCTCATATGACACAATCTGTTGTGATCCATTCTGTAAAATAGCTCTTGCGAATGCAATATATAACAAAACATACAATACAAAATGGTAAACAAATGTGGTGTGCAATTATCGTTTTGTGTACAAAGTTTAGTCTTCTCTGATTGCCAATATTTGTAATCTTCATTACAAATACGTTGAGAATGAGTGCCCTGTTATTACAACTCCTGTTATTACAACTCCTGTTATTACAACTCCTGTTATTACAACTCCTGTTATTACAACTCCTGATAATGAGTTCCAATTCATACTTGTAAGATGTGTACCAGTTTTCATATGTATATTTTACAATATACAATCATACAAAGCATATATACACTACCCAAAACCTACCTGGTACTCCAGTTTTTATTAAAATAGGACTTCAGAGGCTATCAGCCCTATTGGATTATTAAGCCAGCACACTGTAAGTCAATAATAACGTCAGGACTTGAGCCTCTCTGCGAGAACTCCAGTCCCTTCTGGTACTCTATGTCGAAAGGCCACAATATTAAACGGCTTTAATAATGCAATAATTCAACATTATTCAGTATCTTACGCCGTGTTTCAGTGTTTTACGAAAGAGGCGAACATAAAATAGATCGCAAATAACAAGCTAACAAATAAGTAAGTGAACGTCTTTGTGTACAGTACTCAGCATGTATAAATAGTTACACCAGCACGAATCTTTGAACTTATACAGCCACATTATAAAGAATCTGGGCTATAATTATGTATCATGGTGGCTCGTTTGCGTTCGACAATTATTCAAATGGTGTGGTCCCATTTATATTCTTGACTGTACTTAAAGGGGGTCATCTGTTTGTTTTCTGTTTCTCTCTTTCCCTGGCTTGTATCCATTCGACCCCATTCAGCCAACTGTTTTAAGACGTTTATCCCCATCCAGGTGTCGATTTCTTCCTGGCGAGCGATAGCGAGCCAGTACTGTATGGAGAAATCCGGCTTCGCCGGAGACATTTTTCTATCGAAAAATTTACAAATTTAGCTTGCTGTAAAAAAAAAATATATATATATATATATATGCTGGCTCGCTACCACTCACCAGGAAAATATTGACACCTGGATGGGGGTAAACGCCTTAAAACTGTAGGCTGAATGGAGCCGAATGGATACAAGCCAAAGAGAGAGGGAGAGAAAGAGAAAAAAGCGAGGTGGGCTCCCTTAACGTGGCCTATTCAAAATGATTTCATGTACAAATAATATATGTTATTTTAGTCCTTCTTTATCGTCATGTACTGTAGGTTGACTTAGCACATGTAAACCACATATCAATCAATTATAATATATTACTGCTAAATATTGAATCAACTATTGCTATATTTATACTCTGCTGTATATCGGTTCTTGTAAGTGTATGCACACTCGACCAAGAACCTATCTTTACACTGGTGAGCTGTAAATAATATAGTGTGAACGGAATTAATCGGGTGAAACATACGTCTGTGAGGTATTATCATAAGATTTCGACCCACTTCCAGAATGCTTAGAGCGTTAGTGTAAAGATTGTGTTTTGGTCGAGTGTACAGTACGACTTTGATTTTGATGATATTAATCAATGAAGGAAAATATACTCACATGGTATTGGGCATACTGAAAGAGAGAGCGAGATTAAAGGTAGAACACACGTCTATCTGTCTATCTATTGCCTGACACCGTGATCAGTGGACACGAACGAACCGCCCCCATCCGAGGCTGTTCGTTCACACACACGTAATGTATACAAATTGCGTTACTAATTAAGTTCTCGATAATATTCAAAACCTCTTTCGCCGCCCTATTAGAAATAATGTATTAGGGAAAATAGGGCCCCATAGACTCGCCATATATTTCTCATTATAGTCCGCATGGAGGAATTTCGTTATCGACACTTGAAAAACCCCGATTACACCGAAACATAACAACACCAAAATAATAAGTCCCGACCGTAAACAAAGCATTGCGCACAATGAATCCTTCGACTTCACTCTCCTTCTTGTTTTGAACGATGGGGTGGGTGCGATTCACCCAATAAATGGTGTGAGCGTTACTCACAAAAACGAAATACCGTCAACCTGTGTTTGTCCCGTTACTGATCTACATATATGAGGATGACAATAAATCAAGGGGGGGGGGGGGCAACGCCACCCCTCTACCCATCGTGTATCCAATTTACCCCACAATTTCCCTTACCTACTGTAAAAGCGAGATTCACCCAATAAATGGCACCATTTGACGTCGTATCTTCAGATTAATGAATAATGGGTAAGTTAATGCAAATCCTCCACTCAAACCATGAACAACAACAATAAAACACTATATTCCTTGTAAAATATATACAGAAAACTTGGTAAATAAGACGGCTCTAGCTGTCTTGAATTTAACAAGGTTTCTCTTAAATGTGTATGAAAGTCTATAAAAACGATTATATGAAAGAATACGAATATGATAACTAAGGAACGGAAACAACGTTCATAATATGATAAATACTTAAATATGGAGATACAGTAGAAAAGATATACATGTATATATATATATATATATATATATATATATATATTTATATATACAGTATATATATATATATATATACTGTGTATATATATATATTATATATATATATATATATATATACTATATATATATATACCGGTATATATATATATATATATATTTATATATATATTGTCCAAGTATCTTTTTCATGCCGTGGAAGATTTGGTTAAAGCTTGGACATCGCCCTGACTGTCGGTGGTTTGAGCCAGGCCGAGCGTATAAAACATTTAGTAGCTCTCGTGTATTTGTAATATATATATATATAAGTAAACTATTCAGTTTCATCTTTTCTCATTAAATTTCCATGAATATTTAGATATAACAACATCATATATTTCGAAATACTAAGATTTATATCACAAGACTTCTGCAACACCAACCGAAAATAAAAGGAAAACTAAATGTTCAGGTGAATTAACAAGATACGAGTTATTAACCTAGACGGAATGTGAACAGAATTATAGTGAATGCGATATATATTAAACAAGAAGATGATGCCTAAAATGTATTTAATTAAGAGTAAGGCCTACAAATTTAAAATATAGTAAATCATCACTTACGCATATATTCTACTACTTAAAATGCATTGCAATATTGCAAATCGAGCCTAGAGATTTACAACTAACGACCAAAGCAATCAAATGAACCAGTAGAGTATGTAGTGGCGAATACATTATTTATGACGAACTAATACAGTGGAAATTAAAATACTACTAATAACATAAGTGATATTTAGTATATATTAAATTTGTAGGCCTTACTCTTATATGAATACATTTTAGGCATTATCTTGTTTAATATATAGTTTATATTGAAACAAATCTGATTTATGTTATACAAAAATAGCTTAATAAAATATGTACGATCATGAAAACTGAATATTTATTATAATAGAATACATACATCATTATAATTAATTATAAAAGAAACGATTGAACAATGGCTAAATTAATAATTAATTTAGAGAAAAAACTAATGGTGAACATTACCGACTGAAGCCCAAAATTGTCAGAGTAAAAAATAACCTAAAACATAGAAACTAATAATGAATTAATCTGATAACTAAATTGAAGATATACAATACGTGAGAATATTTTGCTTATACAGATATTGGTTAAAATATATATGAAATTAAAATAAGTTTAGCTTAGACACCCATGTTATCCGTGAAGAGTCCCAAACTGAACTGAGGTACTGTACCAACTAACAACAATTCTTAGGTTAAGTAATCCCTAAATCGAAATGAATAGAAATATATAGTTATATAGTGAAATTTATAACTGAACGATATCTACTCTAATGAAGCCTTCTAATTTTGACAGTTAAGTTCGGGTAGCATTTTATTTATTAATATGTTCTCAGCTAAGAAAGTATCTAAATCATTTCCGAATTTTTCAAGATAACAACATCGTTCTCTGAAAATGGATGATCAGAACTGTGAGAGTGATTTCTAACAGCAGAGAAAGAAAGACATTTTGTTCAAGAATTGACCGGTACGCAAACTCTTCCTCATATGCTCATATATCCTTATACTCATATATCCTTACTTTGAACGGTCGAGTACAACATCCAATATACCTAGCATTACAGCTTGGACATTCTAGGATAACAACAAGTCACCTGATGATGGACGAGGCGTCCGAAATATTGTGAATGTCAAACGTTGTTATTACAGCTACCCTCCTCTCTTTAATAAACGTTGTTATTACAGCTACCCTCCTCTCTTTAATAAACGTTGTTATTACAGCTACCCTCCTCTCTTTAATAAACGTTGTTATTACAGCTACCCTCCTCTCTTTAATAAACGTTGTTATTACAGCTACCCTCCTCTCTTTAATAAACAGTTATTACAGCTACCCTCCTCTCTTTAATAAACGTTGTTATTACAGCTACCCTCCTCTCTTTAATAAACGTTGTTATTACAGCTACCCTCCTCCCTTTAATAAACGTTGTTCTTACAGCTACCCTCCTCTCTTTAATAAACGTTGTTATTACAGCTACCCTCCTCTCTTTTAGGTAGTAGGGGTAGGCAGCCCCGCCCAGGGAAGTACTACCGCCAAGGTTTCGGGAGACTCCGGGAATAGCCTGAATTCCATTTTCTCTCCCAGGCCTTGGTAGCTGGATACATATATTTCTGCCTCACACATCAGGGGTATCAGGAAAACCCTCTTTATATAACATACACATCCAGCTTCACGACATTGCCCTACATTGCTATCCTCTATCCATAAAACACTACTCTTCCCACTACATATCATACATGTAACACCATACACCTTACCCAATAAATATGGCAGTACAATTGTTAAGAGCAAACCTGGTGGTCCCTCGGATATCCACCCCCGGCAGGGTTGAGTCATTGACACAGGGCCCTCCCGGTCGTCATCATGCAACTGTGTCAAGAGCATTGCAACGTCCCAAAGCTGCTCGTCGGTGCAGATTTTTCTTTAGCAATATAAGGGGACTTCACTCTAACATAAATTCTGTACACCAATTTCTTCAAGCAGAATCCCCTACTCTCCTTTTTTTGACAGAGACTCAAGTAACATCCACATCTGACACGTCTAGATTTAATTTTCCAGGTTATCAACTGCTCCAAAATTTCAGACGGTATGTTGCTTCGCAAAATCTGAAATTGCCCTGGAGGAGGTTACTGGTTTCAATTGTCCCTATTTTGATTATTCTATATACAAATTAATTTCTGCTGGTAAATTTAAATACATATGTTGCATCTACCGTTCCCCAAATACTCCTCCAGAGCAAAGTCTTTTTGATTATCTCTCCTCACAACTCAGTGTCCTCAACTTAAATGCTTCTTCTGATATCACTGTGTTGGGTGATTTTAATGTCCATAATGTTGAATGGCTCACTCATTCAGCCAGGACTGATGATGCTGGTCTTGAATGTGAGCTATTTGCAGACTCATTTAATCTCACTTGTGACGTTAACCACTCCGTTAGAACCAACCGCATGGCTTGTCCTACAGTGACTCGCTAGGATCGCCAGGGCAGTGGATGGGGCTACAGTTTATGTATTAGAGTGTGCTTTATTTCATATGAAAGCTCGTGTCATGGGCAGTCCAGAAAGGCTCTTTGTTTTCACCCATGTCAAGGCTTTCTATATTTAATTGTAAAGTATATGTTTTATCATTAACTAGTAATGATGGGATCTGGGAGAGAGAGAGAGAGTAGAACAGAGTGAGAGGGGCGCGCACAGTGTTTTTGCCCCGCTCGATGACGTCACGGCTGGCTGCCTCGTGGGGGTTGGTTGAGGGAGGTCCTTACCATGTTGCTAGCTTCTTTGCTAGTGGCTAGGACTTTTTACCGCTTTACTTTGCGCGGTGAAAACTAGTCCCGGTATATATACAGGTTCCTCGCCACTCTCTCCCTCAGATCTGGTTTCTAGAACGCATCTATCTTATCCCTTGCTACCCGTCCCCCACTCTCCACCTGAGAATCTTTTCCTCTGCCTACCTCTCTCTTTTTTCATATCTTTCACCACCTTTTATTAAGACTATATCCCCTCTGGTTAACTCCGCAAAATTAGCTTCATGCTGGCCAGTTGTATTGTGCGTTAAGGTCTGATATAACCGATGTATGTTAGTGTTAAGATAAGTTGATCACGAAGCATTGGTTGGCATTCATATTGTTTAGTACCGCTTCCTATAATTATTAGTGTTCTGCTGGATTAGATAATGCTAGACTAGGAGTCTGATATTATAAGGTATTGTTTCCTATGAGTGCTGGCTTTATTTAAAAGCTGCACAACATACCTGAGAACTGGAGTTGATATGAGTAAATTCTAGTCTGTGTGCCATTGAGAGTAGAGCATGCACGAATGAGGGCTTTTTGCCTATACCATTCTGCACTGTTCTAAGCTCGTTGTTTGTCTTCGAGGTACACCAGAACGCTTAATACTTCGGTATTAAGGTTTCTCAAGAGAGCTACCCTTCCCTATAACGTAATATTTGACGCACAGACTTGAGATTTGCACTAGGCTATGCGGCATGCCATGCGCACCAGTATCTCGTATCATTGATTCTAGCTAGACTTTATCAGTCACAGTAGACATTAAGTATATTAACCTAATTACTCTTTTTATGCATACCCATTTATGATTACACAAGCATTTCGCAGCCTAGTTTGATGTATGGAGACACAAACGACTTAGGCTCTTTTTGTTGATAGGAATACTGCATTGTCGTGGCGATTATTATTGTTGTCGTGTTAAGGATATTCTTGGCTCCGACGGCATTATATATTCTGCCTTTTTGTGTGCATAGCCTGCACGAGCATTGTTCCGCTGCCTGCCTTTTTGGGTTCCATTTCCGATACGAGCATCTTTATAGCATCTAACATTTAAAGAAGATTCCTTGTTAGTGTTGAAGGTCTTTAGTGCACTTTCTTTCATGCAGGAGTGCCTGACATTTATTGATTAAAGTAACGTAAGCTGTAACGTCTCTTACCACCTTACTTTGCATACCATAACCAAGCACTTTCGGTTATAGGTAGTAATAGGCTGTTTTCACATAACATTAAGCCTAGAGTAGACGCACATTTATTGAGAGTTTGATAGCCTATTATTGCATATAGAACTCTGTAGAGTATTTGTGTTCTTTGTTCACTGGGAATATACATCAGAGGTTGGATCTAGCGCTTTCCGTTGTAGCATTTATGCCATTACTAGTCCAATGAATAAGAGCCCTGATATATTTGAACCTCAGTCGTAACACACTCAACTAGTCAACCAACCCACCCGTGTACCAGATAATCCTAATCATAATTCCCACCTACTGGACTTATTTTTAACAACCAATTCAGAAAATTATGATTCTATCACCTACCACACCTTCCCACTCTGAACCTGTTTTGGTGACTAAATGGCATTACGATAGGGCAGACTGGGAGGGTCTTCAAGGTTTCTTTATTGATATTCCCTGGACCTCTTTCTTTTCTAATGATGCACACTCCACCTTGAGCCACATACAAGATTTTGTAAAAATTGGAATGGAAACTTTTATTCCTCATCAAAAGTACATTAAAAGATCTAATTCACCTAAATGGTTTGACCATAATTGTGCTAGAGTAACTGAACAAAAAGCAATAGCCTGCAATGCATACACAAGATCAAAAACACATGAAGCCTTTAATTACTTTAGAAACATCAGAAATCATGCCAAAACTGTATTAAACCTAATTAAATCAAACTTTCTCCACAAGCAGGCAAATAAACTTCTAAATAATCCAAATGGTAACAAAATATTTTGGTCTACTCTTAACTCATTTAAATCCAACTTCACTACTGCTTCATCCATTCCACCATTAAAATCTCCGACTGGCAATCTTGTAAGTGACCCACGAGGTAAAGCTAACCTTCTTGCGGATATTTTCTCCACCAACTCAACCTTAGATGAAATAAATCAAGATGTCCCTGTACTTAATTTTAATTCGCCTGAAATTCCCTCACTTAAGATCCACACCAGACATGTCAAAACTATTTTGCAGATTCTCTCGGTAGATAAGGCTCCTGGTCCAGATGAAATTCCTCCAATAGTACTTAAGAATTGCTCCTTGGTGCTCGCTCCTGTATTGGCAAAATTTTTCCGTCTGTGTACTCATACCTCATGCTTCCCAGTACCCTGGAAAGAAGCAAACATCCATCCAGTTCCTAAAAAAGGTGCCTCTTCAGATCCATCAAACTACAGACCAATAGCTATAACTTCCACTCTTGGTAAAGTCTTTGAAATTATATTAAATAATCACACAATTAAGCATCTTGAGAATAATAAATTAATCAGTGATAGGCAATATGGTTTTAGACGATGTCGATCAACTGCAGACATGCTTTGCCTTCTTATGCATCAAATCAACCAAGCTACAGACCAACATGGTGAAACACATACAATAGCACTGGATATATCAAAGGTATTTGATAGAGTCTGGCATCAATCCTTATTGTCGAAGATGTCACACTACGGCCTTGCATCATTAGTTCCACTAATTTCTTCTTATCTTCATAACAGAAAAATACGTGTAATGGTAGATGGCCTTTATTCTCAATTTCACTCAATAAATGCTAGTGTTCCCCAGGGATCAGTTTTGGCCCCAATTCTGTTCCTCATTCATATCAATGATCTCATATCTACCACTCATAATCCAATACATTCCTACGCAGATGACTCAACACTCCACCGTTCCTTCACATTTACCAATTCTTTCACCCAACCCGATCTTATAAATTCAAAAATAAACACTGCAATTTCTCTGAACCAGGACCTTTCTAGAATTAATGGATGGGGACAAAAGAATCTAGTTTCCTTTAATGCACAGAAAACCAAGTACATTCAATTTTCTAACCGACAGAATCTCACTGACTCCCATATATTTTTTAATGATGTAAATATTCCCACTTCCCCTAGTATTGACATTCTCGGTGTAACATTAACTACTAACTTGAGCTAGACACATTATGTTAGAAGCATTGCTAAGAATACCTCTAAAAAACTGGGACTCCCGTACAGAATTAGAGAATTCTTCACTGATGAGCAGTTGGCCGTGATATATAAAAGTCATGTGCGTTCTCAGATGGATTACTGTTCACCTCTGTGGGGTGGAAGTGGAGTGGTTGCATTGAGGCAGTTGGACAAAATTCAAAATAAAGCTATTAGATTAATCAATAACCCTGCAATCACACAGGACCTTCGTACATTATCCATACGAAGAAACGTTGCATCCCTTGCATTATTCTACAGATATTTTCACAGCAATTGTTCCGAGGAACTTGCTTCAATTGTGCCGCCTCTCCACATCTTTCCCCGTAGAACTAGGGCAGCTGAAAGCGCCCATGAATTTACACTTTCTCCTCCACAATGCAGAACTTCTGCTTATCAGAATTCATTTATCCCCAGAGCTAATACTCTTTGGAATTCACTTCCCTCGAATTGCTTTCCACAAACTTACAATCTACAAATGTTTAAATCCAGTTGTTACAAACATTTTATGAATGGAGGATGCCTTTAGGCACATGGACCTTTTTGTTTTATCTGTAGTTTTCCTTCCTCCGTTCATTGTCTCTTACGTTGTTATTACAGCTACCCTCCTCTCTTTAATAAAAATACGTTACCCTCGTGGATAATCATGTACAGACATTCTACTAAATAAATATATATAATATATATATATATATATATATATATATATATATGCGAATATGCTTCCACACTAAAGGTGTGTAGAAAAGGGTAAGTTCACTGCACAAAGTTTAAAAAATGTTAGTGCTAAAATTAAATTGCATCTAAAATATAATCTATCTATCTATCTATTGCCTGACGCCGTGATCCCCGAAGGGGTGGCCACGAACGAACCGCCCCCATGCACCTCTGTCCCCAGTCAGTCGACGCCCCTCCCCCCAACCAGCACCACCTTCGTTCATGTACTTCCTCACTCCATCCTTCCACCTCATATTCGGTCTACCTCTCCCCCTCTGTCCCTCCACCTCGCTCTCATACACCCTCTTAGTCATTCTCTCGCTTTCCATACGTTCCATATGGCCGAACCATCTCAAGTTGTTCCTTTTCACACTTTCCAGCACATCTACCTCCACACCACACCTCCTTCTTACTTCCTCATTAGTCTGTCTATCCCTCCATGTAACTCCGCACGCACTCCTTAAGTAATTCATTTCCACTGCTCTCACTCTTGGTCTGAGTCTCTCAACCAACGTCCATGCTTCGCTTCCGTAAGTCAGTGTCGGGATTACCACACTGTCATGCAAGGACTTCTTCACTTCCATACTGACCACCCTATTTCTTGTTACTGCTTTTAGCGTTCCTACAACCCTCTTCCCCTGTTGTACCCTCTCCCGCACCTCTTCATCCATAGTCCCATCTTTACTCAACACACTGCCCAGATACTTAAAAGAGTTGACGATCTCCATAGCCTGACCGTTCAGCTTCACCTCACACTCTGTGACTTCACCCCTTTCGAAGACCATAACCTTGCTCTTCCCCGTATTTACCTTCAAATTCCGTTTTTCGCACACTGTTCCAAACTCATTTACCAGACCCTGCAACTCCCATTCATTATCACTCATCAGAACTGTATCATCCGCAAACAGCAGTATAGGTAGCTTCCACTCAATTCCCTCCCTTTTCAGCGATACACCAACATCCACTGCTCTTGATAGTATTTCTTTCATAACTTTCATAAAATATAATGCATGCACAAAATAAGGGTTTACAAAGTATGTCCGAGTATCTTATTAGAAGGCTCGGACTGTTGTGTACATATTAAAATAATGTTTATGTAAAAGTGTTTAAATGCATTTCTTTACTTTCGTAGATCTTCAGTTATTATAAAAATTTGCAAGAGTGGCTGGCTCCAGAGTCAGGTATTTGTTCTGTACTCTTCTGTGGATTTCCAGTCACTGGTTTAGACAATAAAATGTTTGTCTTAGGTTATGATAGTTAAAAAAATACTTCGTTCTTGTTCCAATATTATTTTTCGTTCAGTCTATTTATAGTTCTTTATTCAAATGAGGCTTGAATTTATTTATGAAGTGACTTTCTTTACTCTTTCTCAAAGCAACGTCATCTTTCTTTACTTTGTAAAAGGGCATTATATTAAAATTAGGAGATTTATCTTTAGCACATTTTGATATGTGACTACTAACATATAGCCCTGTATTATGTCTAATGTGGTCCCTGTGCAAGTTTGTTCTAAGTCTAAGATTCGAAGTCTCGCCAATGTAGATGGAATTACAGCCATTACAACGAATCACGTAGATACAATTGAGCGTGGAACAATTCATATTATGATTAATTTCAAATGTGTAATTAGTATCTACAAATTTGAATTGATTCCCTTCTATCATTTGTGTGCATAATTTGCATCTTGGGTTACCACATTTCGTCACCCCTTGATTTTGTACCGTATTGAATCTGGCCTTGGTTAGCAAATTCTTAAGGTTACTGAGTTGTTTCTTCGACTTTATTAATGAAACATCTTTAAATATATGCTTAGTTGCTTGAGAGGTTTTTAATAGGGCAACTGCGGATTTTGCTCCACTGAAATGATCATCGAAGTTTGGATTGTATGTACTTATGTATGGTAGTATATCATTGGATGTATTGTCAGTTGCTTTATCACTGGTGCGTAGTACGCTGATGGAGATCTGCTTTGCGCAACTTATTCCAATATTTATTATGCCTTTAGGATAATTACGAGCCAATAAAAAGTCTTTTAATTCACTTAGTCTTGTATCTCTCAGAGTAGGTTCTGAAACAATTGTGCAAATTCTGCGTGCTAAGTTGAATGGAATGTTGTTTTTTACGTGTCTCGGGTGGTTCGAGTTATATTCCAGATATTGTTTTGTGTCAGTAGCTTTATAGTGGACATCTGTTATCACTGCATTTGTTTGCTTCATAATTTTAACATCCAAGAAAGTTACCGTATCTCCTATTTTATCACAGGTGAAATTAATTTTGGGATCAAGCTCATTCATCAAATCTATTAGCGTGTATACATCACCATCTCTTTCATACCATACCATGAAGACATCTAAATATCTCATATAGTTGTTCTTTATTTTATTGGCAGTGGATTCGCCAAACGAGGAGAGTATTTTATAATATAAGGTATTCTCCAAATATCCCAGGACCAGATTTGCATAATTTGGGGCAAACTTCGTTCCCATTGCTGTTCCAGATACTTGTAGATAATTGGATCCATTAAACTCAAAGGAGTTATTTTCGAGGATCAATTTGCACCCGTCCGAAATCAGGCTAGAGGGTAATCGGTTTTTTGTTCATAATGATTTTCAAGCCAATAATTTATGGCTTTGTATCCCAATTCATGATGGATGTTGCTATATAGGCTAACTACGTCTAGAGTCACAACAATTTCAGAGTCACTCAGCTGAGAAGGGATTTTATTTAAAAAGTCTAGATTATTCTTTATGTATGCAGGGATGAGTTTTAGAAAAGGTTGTAGTAAAATATCCAGGAGGTGACAGTCTGTGGGTAGGGCAAGCAGGAGCAGCAACAATAGGCCTCATCTTTAAATCTGAAGGGTTCGGGACCCATATATACTCTGAATTCCCTTCTGCGATAGCCTTGATTATGGATTTTGATTTGTGTATTTTTGGAAGGCCATAAAATAAACTAGTTTTATATTCGAAATTTGTAAGGTACTTTATTTCATCTTTAGTTAGGGAGCTTTCGTATTTTTTTAATGCAGTTTTGATTTTGTTGATGGTGGTTTTATCAACATTGTTAGGGATCCTTTTATATGTTTCGTGATCGTTCAATATTTCCATACTTTTATGTTCATAGAAAATACTGTCCATTAGGACGACTGCTGATCCTTTATCTGCTTCTTTTATAGTTACGTCGGTTTGATTTTTTAGAGAAGCTATTGCTCTGCGTTCATCATATTTAAGATTGGATTTTTTGCATTTGGGGTCATTCGTAATAGTTTTAGTAAGTTTAAGGAAAGTTATGGTTTTGTCCAAAGTCTGGTTTAGGCCACTCGGAGGTTCCCATGAAGACTTACCTTTAACCAGTGAAATGTTTTCCATTGGTTTGTCATGAAAGTATTCTTTTAGCCTTAGTTTTCGGCAAAAGTAATCGATATAATTGTTAAGCTCTTCTCTATTTTGATCCTTGGGTGTGGGACATAATTTTAAACCCTTAGCAAGTATAGAGTGTTCAACATCACTAAAATTTACTGTGGAAAGATTGATTATTTTTGGGTCTATTTTGGAATTTTCCGCCAATGACGATTCCCGAAAAAATTACCTCTGCTGTCTGGCTTGTCATTTGGTTGGAGTATACCTTGACCAGCTGCATTTAGTTGGGAGATTGCAGTGCCTAAACTTTGGAGGTTTGGTTCATGGTTAGAATTTGCATAGCTTGGTTTTGCTGTATTCTGCTTCTGATAATGTGTATTCTTATGTGTATTGCTATAAGTATTTGGCTTCCTGTTGATGTTTCTTGGGGCATTAGAAATGTGCGTATTACTTTCAGTTTTGTCTTGGTTGTTGTTCATGTCTTGGAAGAAAGTTTTTCTTTTTCTCCCATATGCTGTTAGAGAGGTCTTCTTCCTTCTTAATGTCTGAAAGCCAATTTGCTGAGGTTTTGCCTTACCTCGGGGGATTCGTGTCGGTTTACCAAGGTTTTTATTTGGTTTTCTGCTTCCTCCATGATTTGTAGCTGTTTCTCTGTTTGTTCATCTAATCGTTCAATTTCAGTTTTGACTTTTGCTATTTCTAACTTTTTTTGTCTCTTTCTGTGGTTTTCACTTTGCCCAGGAATAGGTTTTTCTCTGAACTTAGGAGGGATTACGGGTTCAGTTTGCTTAAGAAAATTATTATAGATGGCGCTGATGCCTGCAGATCTGATATGGTGGTAAAATGCATGTTTGCGAATGTTGAGTTGCTTTGGCCATTCCTCACTATTGGAATTAGATGGTTGTTCTGTAGGCACATCATTGTTTTGTTTTGTTATGCAGTTAGTGTTTGCATTAGAGCTTTCTTTGATTTGAAGAGAGGACAATGTTGCCATTAGTTCTCTCTTATGTTCATTTTGGTTTTCAATGATGGTCTCTTGGTTGGATTGGATTTTTTCTACTGCTAAACAAATTCGGTTTAGCCAGTATAAAGTCTCCTTCTCTTCGGTCTTAGGATCCATATTTGAAGCCATTTTGATTAAAAATAGTACAGTGTTCCACTTCACAAGAATAGGTTAGATATAAAACATGAAAAATATTGATTCTTGTGGTACAAATATATGCGAATATGCTTTCACACTAAAGGTGTGTGGAAAAGGGCAAGTTCACTGCACAAAGTTTAAAAAATGTTAGTGCTAAAATTAAATTGCATCTAGAATATATTGCATGCACAAAATATGGGTTTAAAAAGTACGTCCGAGTATCTTATTAGAAGGCTCGGACTGTTGTGTACATATTAAAATAATGTTTATGTAAAAGTGTTAAAATGCATTTCTCTACTTTCGTAGATCTTCAGTTATTATACAAATTTGCAAGAGTGGCTGGCTCCAGAGTCAGGTATTTGTTCTGTACTCTTCTGTGGATTTCCAGTCACTGGTTTAGACAATAAATTTTTTGTCTTAGGTTATGATAGTTAAAAAAATACTTCGTTCTTGTTCCAATATTGTTTTTCGTTCAGAGTCTATTTATAGTTCTTTATTCAAATGAGGCTTGAATTTATTTATGAAGTGACTTTCTTTACTCTTTCTCAAAGCAACGTTATCTTTCTTTACTTTGTAAAAGGGCATTATATTAAAATTAGGAGATTTATCTTTAGCACATTTTGCTGTGGGAGTACTAACATATAGCCCTGTATTATGTCTAATGTGGTCCCTGTGCAGGTTTGTTCTAAGTCTAAGATTCGTAGTCTCGCCAATGTAGATGGAATTACAGCCATTACAACGAATCACGTAGATACAATTGAGCGTGGAACAATTCATATTATGATTAATTTCAAATGTGTAATTAGTATCTACAAATTTGAATTGATTCCCTTCTATTATTTGTGTGCATAATTTGAATCTTGGATTACCACATTTCGTCACCCCTTGATTTTGTACCGTATTGAATCTGGCCTTGGTTAGCATATTCTTAAGGTTACTGGGTAGTTTCTTCGACTTTATTAATGAACCATCTTTAACCCTTAACTGGCGGCGCGCATCATATGTCGAGTGAAAGAAATTTGGACTATGTGGCGGCTCACAACATAAGTCGTGTGGCATTTTCAGCACGTAATGTTGCTGAGAGAGAGAGACAAGTGGTGACAGGAGAGTAGCGAGCGTATGACTGCTCCAGACCACCGCGGTGGACCAACTGATATGAATCCTACCCTCCTCCACCCTCTCATACTCGCTACACAGTAATTATGTATGGAAAGTACCGAATTACATGGTTTTTGCACTCGTGTTGCGCGATTGTTGCAAAAACTAGCTGTCATACAAGGATCGCTGGGGTGTCATTGGAAAGCTCTGTTTATGCCCTTTCAGGGATAGATACTTGTTTTACACTCTTGGTCTTATTTAGGCATGAAAATGATCACATAAACAACCCTATTTTGGGTAAAAACACCCCGCTGGTGGCTACATATTATTTACCGCCTAGGCCGCTCGTTAGGTGTTAAATATATGCTTAGTTTCTCGAGAGGTTTTTAATAGGCCAACTGCGGATTTTGCTCCACTGAAATGATCATCGAAGTTTGGATTGTACGTACTTATGTATGGTAGTATTTCATTGGATGTATTGTCAGTTGCTTTATCACTGGTGTGTAGTACGCTGATGGAGATCGGCTTTGCGCGCCTTATTCCATTATTTATTATGCCTTTAGGATAATTACGAGCCAATAAAATGTCTTTTAATTCACTTAATGTTATATCTCTCAAAGGTTCTGAAACAGTTGTGCAAATTCTGCGTGCTAAGTTGAATGGAATGTTGTTTTTTACGTGTCTCGCGTGGTTAGTTATATTCCAGATATTGTTATGTGTCAGTAGCTTTATAGTGGACATCTGTTATCACTGCATTTGTTTGCTTCATAATTTTAACATCCAAGAAAGTTACCGTATCTCCTATTTTATCACAGGTGAAATTAATTTTGGGATCAAGCTCATTCATCAAATCTATTAGCGTGTATACATCACCATCTCTTTCATCCCATACCATGAAGACATCTAAATACCTCCTATAGTTGTTCTTTATTTCATTGGCAGTGGATTCGCCAAACGAGTTGAGTATTTTATAATATAAGGTATTCTCCAAATATCCCAGGACCAGATTTGCATAATTTGGGGCAAACTTCGTTCCCATTGCTGTTCCAGATACTTGTAGATAATTGGATCCATTAAACTCAAAGGAGTTATTTTCGAGGATCAATTTGCACCCGTCCGAAATCAGGCTAGAGGGTAAATGGTTTGTTTGTTCATAATGATTTTCAAGCCAATAATTTTTGGCTTTGTATCCCAATTCATGACGGATGTTGCTATATAGGCTAACTACGTCTAGAGTCACAAAAATTTCAGAGTCACTCAGCTGAGAAGGGATTTTATTTAAAAAGTCTAGATTATTCTTTATGTATGCAGGGATGAGTTTTAGAAAAGGTTGTAGTAAAATATCCAGGAGGTGACTGGGTCTGTGGGTAGGGCAAGCAGGACCAGCAACAATAGGCCTCATCTTTAAATGTGAAGGGTTCGGGACCGATATATACTCTGAATTCCCTTCTTCGATAGCCTTGATTATGAATTTTGATTTGTGTATTTTTGGAAGGCCATAAAATAAACTAGTTTTATATTCGAAATTTGTAAGGTACTTTATTTCATCTTTAGTTAGGGAGCTTTCGTATTTTTTTAATGCAGCTTTGATTTTGTTGATGGTGGTTTTATCAACATTGTTAGTGATCCTTTTATATGTTTCGTGATCGTTCAATATTTCGATAATTTTATGTTCATAGAAAATTCTGTCCATTAGGACGACTGCTGATCCTTTATCTGCTTCTTTTATAGTTACGTCAGTTTGATTTTTTAGAGAAGCTATTGCTCTGCGTTCATCATATTTAAGATTGGATTTTTTGCAATTGGGGTCATTCGTAATAGTTTTAGTAAGTTTAAGGAAAGTTATGGTTTTGTCCAAAGTCTGGTTTAGGCCACTCGGAGGTTCCCATGAAGACTTACCTTTAACCAGTGAAATGTTTTCCATTGGTTTGTCATGAAAGTATTCTTTTAGCCTTAGTTTTCGGCAAAAGTAATAGATATAATTGTTAAGCTCTTCTCTATTTTGATCCTTGGGTGTGGGACACAATGTTAAACCCTTAGCAAGTATAGAGTGTTCAACATCACTAAAATTTACTGTGGAAAGATTGATTACTTTTGGGTCTATTTTGGAATTTTCCGCCAATGACGATTCCCGAAAAAATTACCTCTGCTGTCTGGCTTGTCATTTGGTTGGAGTATACCTTGAACAGCTGCATTAAGTTGGGAGATTGCAGTGCCTAAACTTTGGAGGGTTGGTTCATGTTGAGAATTTGCATAGCTTGGTTTTGCTGTATTCTGCTTCTGATAATGTGTATTCTTATGTGTATTGCTATAAGTATTTGGCTTCCTGTTGATGTTTCTTGGGGCATTAGAAATGTGCGTATTACTTTCAGTTTTGTCTTGGTTGTTGTTCATGTCTTGGAAGAAAGTTTGCTTTTTCTCCCATATGCTGTTAGAGAGGTCTTCTTCCTTCTTAATGTCTGAAAGCCAATTTGCTATGAGGTTTTGCCTTACCTCGGGGGATTCGTGTCGGTTTACCAAGGTTTTTATTTGGTTTTCTGCTTCCTCCATGATTTGTAGCGGTTTCTCTGTTTGTTCATGAAATCTTTCAATTTCAGTTTTGACTTGCTATTTCTAACTTTTTTTGTCTCTTCGTGTGGTTTTCACTTTGTCCAGGAATAGGTTTTTCTCTGAACTTAGGAGGGATTACGGGTTCAGTTTGCTTAAGAAAATTATTATAGATGGCGCTGATGCCTGCAGATCTGATATGGTGGTAAAATTATTGTTTGCGAATGATGAGTTGCTTTTGCCATTCCTCACTATTGGAATCAGATGGTTGTTCTGTAGGCACATCATTGTTTTGTTTGTTATGCAGTTAGTGTTTGCATTAGAGCTTTCTTTGATTTGAAGAGAGGACAATGTTGCCATTAGTTCTCTCTTATGTTCATTTTGGTTTTCAATGATGGTCTCTTGGTTGGATTGGATTTTTTCTACTGCTAAACAAATTCGTTTTAGCCAGTATAAAGTCTCCTTCTCTTAGGATCCATATTTGAAGCCATTTTGATTAAAAATAGTGTTCCACTTCACAAGAATAGGTTAGATATAAAACATGAAAAATATTGATTCTTGTGGTAAAAATATATGCGAATATGCTTCCACACTAAAGGTGTGTAGAAAAGGGTAAGTTCACTGCACAAAGTTTAAATTTTTTTAGTGCTAAAATTAAATTTGTTACGAACTGGCACTCGGGTACACAAGGGCTCTCAATCAGGACTCGAATACGGCTCGCTGCCACAACGGAAACACACGATCCCAACCCCTGAGTACTGCCAGCCGAACAAAAAACACCAATACCCTCCAGAGTTCAATCTGCTGTAACGGGGTATACAAGAACTCGGTACTAGTGTTCAACAACAGATTAATAAAGAGACAGGAATTATCTAGTCTGGTCAACAATCAAACAAAGAAGTAAGAAACAACAACACCAAAGAATAGTGTTGGCCGAAGCCGAAGTAATCCACCCTTGACTAAGAACTTAAGAAGTCCTCCACCCTCTACTTCGGATCGGCACTATTACGTTACGTTAATTAATAGTCCTTAAGCATCGAGCAAGGAATCTTCTGAAAAAAAGTTAGATGCTTCTCGGATGCTCGTAAGAAGTACGTATCGGATTTTGAACAGTAATTCAATAAGCAAAAACACTGGCAATTAAATACTATTAAAGGTTTAAATTGGCATAAGAATAATTAAAAGAATATGCAATAGTAAATGGCAAACATTAAAAAGAAGTACTCCGCAAATGCAACGGCAATAGCCTACTCGGATTGTGCTCGTGGACCACTAATCACTAAAGTAGCCAAGCTTGCAACACATGAAATCAATAGTGCATAAACAATATCATACATAAGGAAAGCTTCAATACTATTCTGTATCTACTAATCGAGTAAAGTCTAGCTGGGGTACTGTGGGCAAAAGGTAGCAGTGACTGAGCAAAAACGGCTCGTAGCCTAACGAAGTCCTCACAACTTGTTTAAAGTATTACGTTAAAACTAACAAGTGCACTTTGAGAAATCCAGATCCCTTGTATCTGGTTTTCTCCCGGCTCCTTGACAAAGTAAAAAACAAACTGTTAATAAAATACAGGGTGGTTAGGCTCTTGCCCTCACGCACTGTAAATTATTAACTCAACACAGTCAGCCGCGAAGACAACCTAGGCTTCACTGAACCGAAACGAGTATGCAGGTTTATCGCTTAACCACTGCATCAAACAACAACTCGTAACACAGAAAAGCCTTACCCCAGTCTAGCATTACCTAGACTAGCAGAAAACAGGAATAATAATAATAACACACAGGGAAATGCATATACAAGTGCAACAAACATAAATCATTGTTGCATCCTATTCTAAGTTAACCCTTCCAAAATAGGCTATCTAATAGGCAAGTATTTCGCGAGAACTCAAGCGATAATACGTTGGCTGACTAGCTCTGCACCAACGGGACCATGGAAGTTAAACAGGCAGGGAAAAGAGGAGATAAGAATGTAAGGTAGTAGAGAAAGTTCACATCAGTCAGAAGAATATATATAGTTAGCAAGGGAAATGAGAAGTCGCTCTGCCTAATGAGTTCTGATGAAAAAATGGCTAGACTTCCCTTTTATACCCGGCCCTCTAGTAAGCCCAACGTGAACTACTAAGGACCGCCCACTGACAACCATTACGTAATTTCTCTCTCTCCTCTGGGATAGACAAAGGCTCCCCTAGCACTGAGGGGGGGGGAGTGCTAGTGAGTTAGGCCCACCAGCCTGGCGCACCCACTGACCCCCAACTGTGGCTGTTTCTCTTCCCATCATTACAAATAAGTTTTACACACAATACTTATAACTAATGATATAAAATAGAACTCGTTGACTCAGATGAAAACAAAATACATATTCATAATACTTATAGTACAACGGCTCACATGAACTAAGTTAGGAAACTCTACATAGACTACAGCCAAAGTTCCTGCCCTGACGATCCTAGCGAGAGTGGGGCATGACTAGGCGTTCTGTACAGCATGCTCACACTGGACATGCGTCACAAATTGCATCTAAAATATATTGCATGCACAAAATAAGGGTTTAAAAAGTATGTCCGAGTATCTTATTAAAAGGCTCGGACTGTTGTGTACATATTAAAATAATGTTTATGTAAAAGTGTTAAAATGCATTTCTCTACTTTCGTAGATCTTCAGTTATTATAAAAATTTGCAAGAGTGGCTGGCTCCAGAGTCAGGTATTTGTTCTGTACTCTTCTGTGGATTTCCAGTCACTGGTTTAGACAATAAAATGTTTGTCTTAGGTTATGATAGTTAAAAAAATACTTCGTTCTTGTTCCAATATTATTTTTCGTTCAGAGTCTATTTATAGTTTTTCATTCAAATGAGCCTTGAATTTATTTATGAAGTGACTTTCTTTACTCTTTCTCAAAGCAACGTCATCTTTCTTTACATTGTAAAAGGGCATTATATTAAAATTAGGAAATTTATCTTTAGCACATTTTGATATGCAAGTACTAACATATAGCCCTGTATTATGTCTAATGTGGTCCCTGTGCAGGTTTGTTCTAAGTCTAAGATTCGAAGTCTCGCCAATGTAGATGGAATTACAGCCATTACAACGAATCACGTAGATACAATTGAGCGTGGAACAATTCATATTATGATTAATTTCAAATGTGTAATTAGTATCTACAAGATTGAATTGATTCCCTTCTATTATTTGTGTGCATAATTTGCATCTTGGGTTACCACATTTCGTCACCCCTTGATTTTGTACCGTATTGAATCTGGCCTTGGTTAGCAAAATCTTAAGGTTACTGGGTTGTTTCTTCGACTTTATTAATGAAACATCTTTAAATATATGTTTAGTTTCTTGAGGTGTTTAATAGGGCAACTGCGGATTTTGCTCCACTGAAATGATCATCAAAGTTTGGATTGTATGTACTTATGTATGGTAGTATATCATTGGATGTATTGTCAGTTGCTTTATCACTGGTGCGTAGTACGCTGATGAAGATCTGCTTTGCGCGCCTTATTCTATTATTTATTATGCCTTTAGGATAATTACGAGCCAATAAAAAGTCTTTTAATTCACTTAATCTTATATCTCTCAGAGTAGGTTCTGAAACAATTGTGCAAATTCTGCGTGCTAAGTTGATTGGAATGTTGTTTTTTTACGTGTCTCGGGTGGTTCGAGTTATATTCCAGATATTGTTTTGTGTCAGTAGCTTTATAGTGGACATCTGTTATCACTGCATTTGTTTGCTTCATAATTTTAACATCCAAGAAAGTTACCGTATCTCCTATTTTATCACAGGTGAAATTAATTTTGGGATCAAGCTCATTCATCAAATCTATTAGCGTGTATACATCACCATCTCTTTCATCCCATACCATGAAGACATCATCTAAATATCTCATATAGTTGTTCTTTATTTTATTGGCAGTGGATTCGCCAAACGAGGAGAGTATTTTATAATATAAGGTATTCTCCAAATATCCCAGGACCAGATTTGCATAATTTGGGGCAAACTTCGTTCCCATTGCTGTTCCAGATACTTGTAGATAATTGGATCCATTAAACTCAAAGGAGTTATTTTCGAGGATCAATTTGCACCCGTCCGAAATCAGGCTAGAGGGTAAATGGTTTGTTTGTTCATAATGATTTTCAAGCCAATAATTTATGGCTTTGTATCCCAATTCATGACGGATGTTGCTATATAGGCTAACTACGTCTAGAGTCACACAAATTTCAGAGTCACTCAGCTGAGAAGGGATTTTATTTAAAAAGTCTAGATTATTCTTTATGTATGCAGGGATGAGTTTTAGAAAAGGTTGTAGTAAAATATCCAGGAGGTGACTGGGTCTGTGGGTAGGGCAAGCAGGACCAGCAACAATAGGCCTCATCTTTAAATCTGAAGGGTTCGGGACCGATATATACTCTGAATTCCCTTCTTCGATAGCCTTGATTATGGATTTTGATTTGTGTATTTTTGGAAGGCCATAAAATAAACTAGTTTTATATTCGAAATTTGTAAGGTACTTTATTTCATCTTTAGTTAGGGAGCGTTCGTATTTTTTTTAATGCAGTTTTGATTTTGTTGATGGTGGTTTTATCAACATTGTTAGGGATCCTTTTATATGTTTCGTGATCGTTCACTATTTCCATAATTTTATGTTCATAGAAAATACTGTCCATTAGGACGACTGCTGATCCTTTATCTGCTTTTTTCTTTTATAGTTACGTCAGTTTGATTTTTTAGAGAAGCTATTGCTCTGCGTTCATCATATTTAAGATTGGATTTTTTGCATTTGGGATCATTCGTAATAGTTTTAGTAAGTTTAAGGAAAGTTATGGTTTTGTCCAAAGTCTGGTTTAGGCCACTCGGAGGTTCCCATGAAGACTTACCTTTAACCAGGGAAATGTTTTCCATTGGTTTGTCATGAAAGTATTCTTTTAGCCTTAGTTTTCGGCAAAAGTAATCGATATCATTGTTAAGCTCTTCTCTATTTTGATCCTTGGGTGTGGGACAGAATTTTAAACCCTTAGCAAGTATAGAGTGTTCAACATCACTAAAATTTACTGTGGAAAGATTGATTACTTTTGGGTCTATTTTGGAATTTTCCGCCAATGACGATTCCCGAAAAAATTACCTCTGCTGTCTGGCTTGTCATTTGGTTGGAGTATACCTTGAACAGCTGCATTTAGTTGGGAGATTGCAGTGCCTATACTTTGGAGGGTTGGTTCATGTTGAGAATTTGCATAGCTTGGTTTTGCTGTATTCTGCTTCTGATAATGTGCATTCTTATGTGTATTGCTATAAGTATTTGGCTTCCTGTTGATGTTTTTTGGGGCATTAGAAATGTGCGTATTTCTTTCAGTTTTGTCTTGGTTGTTGTTCATGTCTTGGAAGAAAGTTTGCTTTTTCTCCCATATGCTGTTAGAGAGGTCTTCCTTCTTAATGTCTGAAAGCCAATTTGCTATGAGGTTTTGCCTTATCTCGGGGGATTCGTGTCGGTTTACCAAGATTTGTATTTGGTTTTCTGCTTCCTCCATGATTTGTAGCGGTTTCTCTGTTCATCAAATCTTTCAATTTCAGTTTTGACTTTTGCTATTTCTAACTTTTTTTGTCTCTTTGTGTGGTTTTCACTTTGCCCAGGAATAGGTTTTTCTCTGAACTTAGGAGGGATTACGGGTTCAGTTTGCTTAAGAAAATTATTATAGATGGCGCTGATGCCTGCAGATCTGATATGGTGGTAAAATTATTGTTTGCGAATGATGAGTTGCTTTTGCCATTCCTCACTATTGGAATCAGATGGTTGTTCTGTAGGCACATCATTGTTTTGTTTGTTATGCAGTTAGTGTTTGCATTAGAGCTTTCTTTGATTTGAAGAGAGGACAATGTTGCCATTAGTTCTCTCTTATGTTCATTTTGGTTTTCAATGATGGTCTCTTGGTTGGATTGGATTTTTTCTACTGCTAAACAAATTCGTTTTAGCCAGTATAAAGTCTCCTTCTCTTAGGATCCATATTTGAAGCCATTTTGATTAAAAATAGTGTTCCACTTCACAAGAATAGGTTAGATATAAAACATGAAAAATATTGATTCTTGTGGTAAAAATATATGCGAATATGCTTCCACACTAAAGGTGTGTAGAAAAGGGTAAGTTCACTGCACAAAGTTTAAAATTTGTTAGTGCTAAAATTAAATTTGTTACGAACTGGCACTCGGGTACACAAGGGCTCTCAATCAGGACTCGAATACGGCTCGCTGCCACAACGGAAACACACGATCCCAACCCCTGAGTACTGCCAGCCGAACAAAAAACACCAATACCCTCCAGAGTTCAATCTGCTGTAACGGGGTATACAAGAACTCGGTACTAGTGTTCAACAACAGATTAATAAAGAGACAGGAATTATCTAGTCTGGTCAACAATCAAACAAAGAAGTAAGAAACAACAACACCAAAGAATAGTGTTGGCCGAAGCCGAAGTAATCCACCCTTGACTAAGAACTTAAGAAGTCCTCCACCCTCTACTTCGGATCGGCACTATTACGTTACGTTAATTAATAGTCCTTAAGCATCGAGCAAGGAATCTTCTGAAAAAAAGTTAGATGCTTCTCGGATGCTCGTAAGAAGTACGTATCGGATTTTGAACAGTAATTCAATAAGCAAAAACACTGGCAATTAAATACTATTAAAGGTTTAAATTGGCATAAGAATAATTAAAAGAATATGCAATAGTAAATGGCAAACATTAAAAAGAAGTACTCCGCAAATGCAACGGCAATAGCCTACTCGGATTGTGCTCGTGGACCACTAATCACTAAAGTAGCCAAGCTTGCAACACATGAAATCAATAGTGCATAAACAATATCATACATAAGGAAAGCTTCAATACTATTCTGTATCTACTAATCGAGTAAAGTCTAGCTGGGGTACTGTGGGCGAAAGGTAGCAGTGACTGAGCAAAAACGGCTCGTAGCCTAACGAAGTCCTCACAACTTGTTTAAAGTATTACGTTAAAACTAACAAGTGCACTTTGAGAAATCCAGATCCCTTGTATCTGGTTTTCTCCCGGCTCCTTGACAAAGTAAAAAACAAACTGTTAATAAAATACAGGGTGGTTAGGCTCTTGCCCTCACGCACTGTAAATTATTAACTCAACACAGTCAGCCGCGAAGACAACCTAGGCTTCACTGAACCGAAACGAGTATGCAGGTTTATCGCTTAACCACTGCATCAAACAACAACTCGTAACACAGAAAAGCCTTACCCCAGTCTAGCATTACCTAGACTAGCAGAAAACAGGAATAATAATAATAACACACAGGGAAATGCATATACAAGTGCAACAAACATAAATCATTGTTGCATCCTATTCTAAGTTAACCCTTCCAAAATAGGCTATCTAATAGGCAAGTATTTCGCGAGAACTCAAGCGATAATATGTTGGCTGACTAGCTCTGCACCAACGGGACCATGGAAGTTAAACAGGCAGGGAAAAGAGGAGATAAGAATGTAAGGTAGTAGAGAAAGTTCACATCAGTCAGAAGAATATATATAGTTAGCAAGGGAAATGAGAAGTCGCTCTGCCTAATGAGTTCTGATGAAAAAATGGCTAGACTTCCCTTTTATACCCGGCCCTCTAGTAAGCCCAACGTGAACTACTAAGGACCGCCCACTGACAACCATTACGTAATTTCTCTCTCTCCTCTGGGATAGACAAAGGCTCCCCTAGCACTGAGGGGGGGGGGGGGGGGGGGGGGTGCTAGTGAGTTAGGCCCACCAGCCTGGCGCACCCACTGACCCCCAACTGTGGCTGTTTCTCTTCCCATCATTACAAATAAGTTTTACACACAATACTTATAACTAATGATATAAAATAGAACTCGTTGACTCAGATGAAAACAAAATACATATTCATAATACTTATAGTACAACGGCTCACATGAACTAAGTTAGGAAACTCTACATAGACTACAGCCAAAGTTCCTGCCCTGACGATCCTAGCGAGAGTGGGGCATGACTAGGCGTTCTGTACAGCATGCTCACACTGGACATGCGTCACAAATTGCATCTAAAATATATTGCATGCACAAAATAAGGGTTTAAAAAGTATGTCCGAGTATCTTATTAGAAGGCTCGGACTGTTGTGTACATATTAAAATAATGTTTATGTAAAAGTGTTAAAATGCATTTCTCTACTTTCGTAGATCTTCAGTTATTATAAAAATTTGCAAGAGTGGCTGGCTCCAGAGTCAGGTATTTGTTCTGTACTCTTCTGTGGATTTCCAGTCACTGGTTTAGACAATAAAATGTTTGTCTTAGGTTATGATAGTTAAAAAAATACTTCGTTCTTGTTCCAATATTATTTTTCGTTCAGAGTCTATTTATAGTTTTTCATTCAAATGAGCCTTGAATTTATTTATGAAGTGACTTTCTTTACTCTTTCTCAAAGCAACGTCATCTTTCTTTACATTGTAAAAGGGCATTATATTAAAATTAGGAAATTTA
Source organism: Paralithodes platypus (assembly GCA_032716605.1). Lineage (NCBI taxonomy): Eukaryota > Metazoa > Arthropoda > Malacostraca > Decapoda > Lithodidae > Paralithodes > Paralithodes platypus. Next base: position 11,728,984 of record CM064517.1, read on the forward strand.
TCTTTAGCACATTTTGATATGCAAGTACTAACATATAGCCCTGTATTATGTCTAATGTGGTCCCTGTGCAGGTTTGTTCTAAGTCTAAGATTCGAAGTCTCGCCAATGTAGATGGAATTACAGCCATTACAACGAATCACGTAGATACAATTGAGCGTGGAACAATTCATATTATGATTAATTTCAAATGTGTAATTAGTATCTACAAGATTGAATTGATTCCCTTCTATTATTTGTGTGCATAATTTGCATCTTGGGTTACCACATTTCGTCACCCCTTGATTTTGTACCGTATTGAATCTGGCCTTGGTTAGCAAAATCTTAAGGTTACTGGGTTGTTTCTTCGACTTTATTAATGAAACATCTTTAAATATATGCTTAGTTTCTTGAGGTGTTTAATAGGGCAACTGCGGATTTTGCTCCACTGAAATGATCATCAAAGTTTGGATTGTATGTACTTATGTATGGTAGTATATCATTGGATGTATTGTCAGTTGCTTTATCACTGGTGCGTAGTACGCTGATGAAGATCTGCTTTGCGCGCCTTATTCTATTATTTATTATGCCTTTAGGATAATTACGAGCCAATAAAAAGTCTTTTAATTCACTTAATCTTATATCTCTCAGAGTAGGTTCTGAAACAATTGTGCAAATTCTGCGTGCTAAGTTGATTGGAATGTTGTTTTTTACGTGTCTCGGGTGGTTCGAGTTATATTCCAGATATTGTTTTGTGTCAGTAGCTTTATAGTGGACATCTGTTATCACTGCATTTGTTTGCTTCATAATTTTAACATCCAAGAAAGTTACCGTATCTCCTATTTTATCACAGGTGAAATTAAATTTGGGATCAAGCTCATTCATCAAATCTATTAGCGTGTATACATCACCATCTCTTTCATCCCATACCATGAAGACATCATCTAAATATCTCATATAGTTGTTCTTTATTTTATTGGCAGTGGATTCGCCAAACGAGGAGAGTATTTTATAATATAAGGTATTCTCCAAATATCACAGGACCAGATTTGCATAATTTGGGGCAAACTTTGTTCCCATTGCTGTTCCAGATACTTGTAGATAATTGGATCCATTAAACTCAAAGGAGTTATTTTCGAGGATCAATTTGCACCCGTCCGAAATCAGGCTAGAGGGTAAATGGTTTGTTTGTTCATAATGATTTTCAAGCCAATAATTTTTGGCTTTGTATCCCAATTCATGACGGATGTTGCTATATAGGCTAACTACGTCTAGAGTCACAAAAATTTCAGAGTCACTCAGCTGAGAAGGGATTTTATTTAAAAAGTCTAGATTATTCTTTATGTATGCAGGGATGAGTTTTAGAAAAGGTTGTAGTAAAATATCCAGGAGGTGACTGGGTCTGTGGGTAGGGCAAGCAGGACCAGCAACAATAGGCCTCATCTTTAAATCTGAAGGGTTCGGGACCGATATATACTCTGAATTCCCTTCTTCGATAGCCTTGATTATGGATTTTGATTTGTGTATTTTTGGAAGGCCATAAAATAAACTAGTTTTATATTCGAAATTTGTAAGGTACTTTATTTCATCTTTAGTTAGGGAGCGTTCGTATTTTTTTTTAAGCAGTTTTGATTTTGTTGATGGTGGTTTTATCAACATTGTTAGGGATCCTTTTATATGTTTCGTGATCGTTCACTATTTCCATAATTTTATGTTCATAGAAAATACTGTCCATTAGGACGACTGCTGATCCTTTATCTGCTTCTTTTATAGTTACGTCAGTTTGATTTTTTAGAGAAGCTATTGCTCTGCGTTCATCATATTTAAGATTGGATTTTTTGCATTTGGGATCATTCGTAATAGTATTAGTAAGTTTAAGGAAAGTTATGGTTTTGTCCAAAGTCTGGTTTAGGCCACTCGGAGGTTCCCATGAAGACTTACCTTTAACCAGGGAAATGTTTTCCATTGGTTTGTCATGAAAGTATTCTTTTAGCCTTAGTTTTCGGCAAAAGTAATCGATATCATTGTTAAGCTCTTCTCTATTTTGATCCTTGGGTGTGGGACAGAATTTTAAACCCTTAGCAAGTATAGAGTGTTCAACATCACTAAAATTTACTGTGGAAAGATTGATTACTTTTGGGTCTATTTTGGAATTTTCCGCCAATGACGATTCCCGAAAAAATTACCTCTGCTGTCTGGCTTGTCATTTGGTTGGAGTATACCTTGAACAGCTGCATTTAATTGGGAGATTGCAGTGCCTATACTTTGGAGGGTTGGTTCATGATGAGAATTTGCATAGCTTGGTTTTGCTGTGTATTGCTCTAAGTATTTGGCTTCCTGATGATGTTTCTTGGGGCATTAGAAATGTGCTTATTACTTTCAGTTTTGTCTTGGTTGTTGTTCATGTCTTGGAAGTATGTTTGCTTTTTCTCCCATATGCTGTTAGAGAGGTCTTCTTCCTTCTTAATGTCTGAAAGCCAATTTGCTATGAGGTTTTGCCTTACCTCGGGGGATTCGTGTCGGTTTACCAAGGTTTTTATTTGGTTTTCTGCTTCCTCCATGATTTGTAGCGGTTTCTCTGTTTGTTCATCTAATCGTTCAATTTCAGTTTTGACTTTTGCTATTTCTAACTTTTTTTGTCTCTGTGTGGTTTTCACTTTGCCCAGGAATAGGTTTTTCTCTGAACTTAGGAGGGATTACGGGTTCAGTTTGCTTAAGAAAATTATTATAGATGGCGCTGATGCCTGCAGATCTGATATGGTGGCAAAATGCATGTTTGCGAATGTTGAGTTGCTTTTGCCATTCCTCACTATTGGAATCAGATGGTTGTTCTGTAGGCACATCATTGTTTTGTTTTGTTATGCAGTTAGTGTTTGCATTAGAGCTTTCTTTGATTTGAAGAGAGGACAATGTTGCCATTAGTTCTCTCTTATGCTCATTTTGGTTTTCAATGATGGTCTCTTGGTTGGATTGGATTTTTTCTACTGCTAAACAAATTCGTTTTAGCCAGTATAAAGTCTCCTTCTCTTCGGTCTTAGGATCCATATTTGAAGCCATTTTGATTAAAAATAGTACAGTGTTCCACTTCACAAGAATAGGTTAGATATAAAACATGAAAAATATTGATTCTTGTGGTAAAAATATATGCGAATATGCTTCCACACTAAAGGTGTGTAGAAAAGGGTAAGTTCACTGCACAAAGTTTAACAAATTTTAGTGCTAAAATTAAATTGCATCTAAAATATATTGCATGCACAAAATAAGGGTTTAAAAAGTATGTCCGAGTATCTTATTAGAAGGCTCGGACTGTTGTGTACATATTAAAATAATGTTTATGTAAAAGTGTTAAAATACATTTCTCTACTTTCGTAGATCTTCAGTTATTATACAAATTTGCAAGAGTGGCTGGCTCCAGAGTCAGGTATTTGTTCTGTACTCTTCTGTGGATTTCCAGTCACTGGTTTAGACAATAATATGTTTGTCTTAGGTTATGATAGTTAAAAAATACTTCGTTCTTGTTCCAATATTGTTTTTCGTTCAGAGTCTATTTATAGTTCTTTATTCAAATGAGGCTTGAATTTATTTATGAAGTGACTTTCTTTACTCTTTCTCAAAGCAACGTCATCTTTCTTTACTTTGTAAAAGGGCATTATATTAAAATTAGGAGATTTATCTTTAGCACATTTTGATAAGTGAGTACTAACATATAGCCCTGTATTATGTCTAATGTGGTCCCTGTGCAGGTTTGTTCTAAGTCTAAGTTCGAAGTCTCGCCAATGTAGATGGAATTACAGCCATTACAACGAATCACGTAGATACAATTGAGCGTGGAACAATTCATATTATGATTAATTTCAAATGTGTAATTAGTATCTACAAGTTTGAATTGATTCCCTTCTATTATTTGTGTGCATAATTTGCATCTTGGGTTACCACATTTCGTCACCCCTTGATTTTGTACCGTATTGAATCTGGCCTTGGTTAGCAAATTCTTAAGGTTACTGGGTTGTTTCTTCGACTTTATTAATGAAACATCTTTAAATATATGCTTAGTTTCTTGAGAGGTTTTTAATAGGGCAACTGCGGATTTTGCTCCACTGAAATGATCATCGAACTTTGGATTGTATGTACTTATGTATGGTAGTATATCATTGGATGTATTGTCAGTTGCTTTATCACTGGTGCGTAGTACGCTGATGGAGATCTGCTTTGCGCGCCTTATTTCATTATTTATTATGCCTTTAGGATAATTACGAGCCAATAAAATGTTTTTTAATTCACTTAATCTTATATCTCTCAGAGTAGGTTCTGAAACAATTGTGCAAATTCTGCGTGCTAATTTGAATGGAATGTTGTTTTTTAAGTGTCTCCGGTGGTTCGAGTTATATTCCAGATATTGTTTTGTGTCAGTAGCTTTATAGTGGACACCTGTTATCACTGCATTTGTTTGCTTCATAATTTTGACATCCAAGAAAGTTACCGTATCTCCTATTTTATCACAGGTGAAATGAATTTTGGGATCAAGCTCATTCATCAAATCTATTAGCGTGTATACATCACCATCTCTTTCATCCCATACCATGAAGACATCATCTAAATATCTCATATAGTTGTTCTTTATTTTATTGGCAGTGGATTCGCCAAACGAGGAGAGTATTTTATAATATAAGGTATTCTCCAAATATCCCAGGACCAGATTTGCATAATTTGGGGCAAACTTCGTTCCCATTGCTGTTCCAGATACTTGTAGATAATTGGATCCATTAAACTCAAAGGAGTTATTTTCGAGGATCAATTTGCACCCGTCCGAAATCAGGCTAGAGGGTAAACGGTTTGTTTGTTCATAATGATTTTCAAGCCAATAATTTTTGGCTTTGTATCCCAATTCATGACGGATGTTGCTATATAGGCTAACTACGTCTAGAGTCACACAATTCATGACGGATGTTGCTATATAGGCTAACTACGTCTAGAGTCACACAAATGTCAGAGTCACTCAGCTGAGAAGGGATTTTATTTAAAAAGTCTAGATTATTCTTTATGTATGCAGGGATGAGTTTTAGAAAAGGTTGTAGTAAAATATCCAGGAGGTGACTGAGTCTGTGGGTAGGGCAAGCAGGACCAGCAACAATAGGCCTCATCTTTAAATCTGAAGGGTTCGGGACCGATATATACTCTGAATTCCCTTCTTCGATAGCCTTGATTATGGATTTTGATTTGTGTATTTTTGGAAGGCCATAAAATAAACTAGTTTTATATTCGAAATTTGTAAGGTAATTTATTTCATCTTTAGTTAGGGAGCGTTCGTTTTTTTTTTAATGCTGTTTTGATTTTGTTGATGGTGGTTTTATCAACATTGTTAGGGATCCTTTTATATGTTTCGTGATCGTTCAATATTTCCATAATTTTATGTTCATAGAAAATACTGTCCATTAGGACGACTGCTGATCCTTTATCTGCTTCTTTTATAGTTACGTCAGTTTGATTTTTTAGAGAAGCTATTGCTCTGCGTTCATCATAATAATTTAAGATTGGATTTTTTGCATTTGGGGTCATTCGTAATAGTTTTAGTAAGTTTAAGGAAAGTTATGGTTTTGTCCAAAGTCTGGTTTAGGCCACTCGGAGGTTCCCATGAAGACTTACCTTTAACCAGTGAAATGTTTTCCATTGGTTTGTCATGAAAGTATTCTTTTAGCCTTAGTTTTCGGCAAAAGTAATCGATATCATTGTTAAGCTCTTCTCTATTTTGATCCTTGGGTGTGGGACAGAATTTTAAACCCTTAGCAAGTATAGAGTGTTCAACATCACTAAAATTTACTGTGGAAAGATTGATTACTTTTGGGTCTATTTTGGAATTTTCCGCCAATGACGATTCCCGAAAAAATTACCTCTGCTGTCTGGCTTGTCATTTGGTTGGAGTATACCTTGAACAGCTGCATTAAGTTGGGAGATTGCAGTGCCTAAACTTTGGAGGGTTGGTTCATGTTGAGACTTTGCATAGCTTGGTTTTGCTGTATTCTGCTTCTGATAATGTGTATTCTTATGTGTATTGCTATAAGTATTTGGCTTCCTGTTGATGTTTCTTGGGGCATTAGAAATGTGCGTATTACTTTCAGTTTTGTCTTGGTTGTTGTTCATGTCTTGGAAGAAAGTTTGCTTTTTCTCCCATATGCTGTTAGAGAGGTCTTCTTCCTTCTTAATGTCTGAAAGCCAATTTGCTATGAGGTTTTGCCTTACCTCGGGGGATTCGTGTCGGTTTACCAAGGTTTTTATTTGGTTTTCTGCTTCCTCCATAATTTGTAGCTGTTTCTCTGTTTGTTCATCTAATCGTTCAATTTCAGTATTGACTTTTGCTATTTCTAACTTTTTTTGTCTCTTTGTGTGGTTTTCACTTTGCCCAGGAATAGGTTTTTCTCTGAACTTAGGAGGGATTACGGGTTCAGTTTGCTTAAGAAAATTATGATAGATGGCGCTGATGCCTGCAGATCTGATATGGTGGTAAAATGCATGTTTGCGAATGTTGAGTTGCTTTTGCCATTCCTCACTATTGGAATCAGATGGTTGTTCTGTAGGCACATCATTGTTTTGTTTTGTTATGCAGTTAGTGTTTGCATTAGAGCTTTCTTTGATTTGAAGAGAGGACAATGTTGCCATTAGTTCTCTCTTATGTTCATTTTGGTTTTCAATGATGGTCTCTTGGTTGGATTGGATTTTTTCTACTGCTAAGCAAATTCGTTTTAGCCAGTATAAAGTCTCCTTCTCTTCGGTCTTAGGATCCATATTTGAAGCCATTTTGATTAAAAATAGTACAGTGTTCCACTTCACAAGAATAGGTTAGATATAGAATGAAAAATATTGATTCTTGTGGTAAATATATATATATATATATATATATATATATATATATATATACCGGTATATATATAAATATATATATATATATATATATATATATATATATATATATATATATATATACCGGTGTATATATATATATATATATATATTTTTCTTGTACTGTATATTTTATGCAAATACAAAATTCTAAGTATCCTCAGAATTGAATTCTTACCTGTTGAAGCATAAAGGTAGAGGATTTGACACAGCACAAGAGAAACCTGAAAGGGTTATCCAATGTAGCAAGACTGTTGGTGTGTTAGAAGTGTGCATGATAAGGAAATATATGTCAGTAACCACCATTGTGCTCAAAACTAATACCGTACCTCAACCACTCGGTAATGCTCACCCTGCTGTAAAATATAACGTCGATGGATTGATACCTTTAATTTCATACCACGGTACACGTGAATGCAAAAGTTCGTCTACAGTGTTCAATATTTATAGTTGGGATCGATGTAAAGATTTTCGGTCGTCTAGTCCGCCAATCACTTCCTTGCATGATAAACTTCCACTACTTCTAGCCTGTCTGTATGACTTAATAATCAGGTATTTTGTCAGACTCGATAATACTGTAATACCTTTTATTTGTTCATGTGCTTATCCCTTCACTTAAAGAATTGTGGAATTTTCTCAATACTAATAATGTGAATGCTGAAATTTCTGAACTGTTATTATTATTGGGTCTGTTTTAAAAAAAAAATCTCATAGCTAAGACGTGCACCCTACTACCCTTAACAGGGTATATATTCAATAGTTCTCTTTAACATTTTATAATAACAAAACTATAATAATTTTGATTGAAGCCAGTCTCAAATAGCCTAATCATATACCTAACGATACCTTTGCCAAACTTAAAATCGAACCAAACCTTAATGAGAGAGTGAGATTAATCAAACAACTTACTAATTGTGAACTGTCTTGGGGTGAAATGAAATTATGTGCGTAATAGTTTACGAGGAATATTAATTGTGGACGAAGTATCTTATGGGTGAACTGAAATGAATAGTGGTGGATTGTTACTATGGACGACCTGATTTGTGCGCATTCATTGGACATATACCTTGTACAAATTTTCAAATAAAAAATAATATGGTTTTATAATTTTCAACATAACTTAGATATAATTCATTAATAACTATGGACTATCACAGTGTTCTATGTTACATTCAAGTGAGCAGTGCCGTCATCGGTCTGTATTGTCGAATAAACGTCGATTGAGACGAAAGGCAGGTGTCTTACGCGTTCTTTGTTTGCTTGATTAAGCCGGCATCACTCCTCGACCTGTTTTAACGAAAATAATATCAATGTGTGAAATTCGCTACAAGTTATTATAATATTTTAATATTTTTAACTATTTGTTCCTGTTTTACATGTGACTATTTGAATATTATGAGGTACATAGTTAAAACACACTAACGCTGGAGGAATTCTTTGTTAAGTGCTTGTGTGCCAACGGCATAATAGTCACGCATGATAATTCTGTGAAATATTATTGATACATGATGCGGGTTTGCTTCAATGGAATGAAACATCATTGAAAAAAGCAAATATTTATTACTGAATAATTGAACAAGTTCGAGTTAAAAACAAATTATATATATAGGATATAAAAGTTAATGGTTATAATTTCTTAACCCACACAGCGTCAGATGCGTACATTTTACATACATTTACTTTGCGAGTCAGGTGCTTAGAATATATGCAAATTCATTAAATTTGGCGTCTAGTCTTGGCTGTTGGTTTTGCCACATGTATAGATCCTCGAGCCAGCCAGCGTGTTTAGTTAGATCAGGCAATGAGTCGATTCTACGTAGCAACACTGCGAGCCCAACCGTGAGAATACGGTAGGTGGCTTGAATGCGGCGTGGTGGTTGGTGGTGGTGGTGGTGGTGGGTGGATATGGGGGTTCGGGAGGAAGGAAAGATGGAGATAAAAACAATATAGAGAAAGAATAAATGAATATGAGGGAAGAAGGGAGATGGGATAGAAGGAGGAAGGATAAAGAGGAATACATATGAGAGAGGGAGATTGGTAGAGAAGAAAGGAACAGATAATAGAGCCATCTTCCAGAAGGTGAAATAATGGCAATAAGGATACAGAGAAGAATGGGAGAGACAGAGAAGAGAGAAAACACTACACACATTCTCACTCACACACACACACACAGCACGCACATTCTCTCACACATAGGGTTATGGAGAGTGGGGAATGAAAAAGGGACTTATGGAAAAGGAGAGAGTATGAATAAGAGTAGAGAGGAAATGAGAGGAGAAAGCGGGAAGAAAAGAGGATAGGGATGGAGGGAGAGATGGATAGACAAGAAGAGAGATATACATGAGATAGAGGTGAAGAAAGAATGTATATAAAGATGGATTAATAAAGACAGCAGAGAAGAGAGCATTGAGAGAAAATAAAGGACGTTAGAGTTCGAAGAGAATATATAAGGGAAATGAAGAATGAGGATAAATAGAGAGGAAGGAAGGACTGATGAAGAAAGAAGGCAAGAGAGAAAAGGGTGAGATAATCAAGAAAGGATGAAAGAGAAACTTGGAAGGTGTATTGAGGTAAAATAGGATAGACAAACTATGAAGAAAGAAGGGAAAAGTAGGAGCATAACTAGACAGAGGGGAAGAATAGATAGATAAAAACATAGAAATGGATGAAAGAGTAAGTACCGTCTCCTGTAAGGCATGGAGAAAAAGTAAATAAAGGGAGTAAGTAACAAGCAAAGATTATCAAATTATGGGTGCGCCCATATCTACACTTTCCACGGTCTAGTCACCTCTAGTGAGTATTTTGTTTTCAATTTTACATGGTTGTAGAACATATAAATTCCATTTCTGCAATTAAAAATAGAATGACTGTATACTACATGGATAAACAAAGGTCAGAAGATAATACAGTATGTAAAGAGGAACTGCTATTGCAAAATGTTTAGGTGCCTGAACTGTAGAGCAAAATGCTTTCCAGAAATACGACACTTTCTGGCACTCAACAAATAAAATGGCTTATATAATGTCTATAAGAGCAACATAATACATGTTCAATTTTGGAGAAATGGTTCTTTTGCATGTGCTCTTGTTGGATACAATTAATGTACTCAACTTTTACTAGTTAATTTGTAAAAGTAAGATACATAATTATGAATGTTCTTTCCCTACAACAAGACTGCCAAAGAACGAACAAAGATAGTCACATTAGTATGATAAAGAGACATGTGGGAATGTGAATTACAGTGACCTGTTCACAGTATTTGTATCACTTTCATTAGTTCTCAAATGTGACGGAGATAAAACGAGCGAATACTTTAGTTAGAGTTGTGCATGTGCTACACCAATTTTAACCGCAAAACTGAGCCATCAACTTCTATTTGATTGTGTATCCCTTACCAAAGCCAAACATCATCGGTAGTGTGCCAATTATTTCAAAGAACATTGTTTTTAATGTATAATTAGTTTCCTAAATATGTTCACACTGTATTCCAGATGTTAACAACTAGTTAATACGTATAATGAAATTAAAGTAACTTCAAAATGATTAATTCGAGTAAGGTAAGTTCTGGAGGTCATTCTCTCTTTCTCTCTCTCTCTCTCTCTCTCTCTCTCTCTCTATATATATATATATATATATATATATATATATATATATATATATATATATTATGATAGAAATGCCAATGAACACGACAATATTTAATATCATTACATACACTGTACATTGTGTAAGTGGTTAGATGTTAAGTACCACCAGTTGCTGAAGAAACTCCAGGAAACTGACGTGGTTACCTATAAATACTTTCTGCGTATGGACGAGGAGCTGTTTAATATGATTGTCGAACGTGTCACACCCAGGATCAAGAAGGACGAGACCAACTGGAAGAAGCCCCTGGAGCCCGGACTGCGAGTTGCCATGACACTACGCTTTTTGGCCACTGGCGAGGCCTATAAGAGCATGGCACTGAACTTTAGTGTGGGTGCCAACACGATATCACTGGCAGTGCGGGAGACGTGTGAGGCAATCATACAGGAATACATGGAGGAGTAAATAGTGTGCCCATCAACACCTGAAGGTTGGAAGGAGGTTGCCAAGGGCTTCAAGGATAGGTGGAACTTCGGACACACCATTGGGGCAATTGATGGGAAGCACATTGCCATACAGCCTCCAAGCAACTGCGGATCCTTGTACTACAATTACAAGCACTACCACTCCATTGTGCTCCTGGCAATAGTCGATCACCTGGAAAAATTTATGTACGTTGACGTTGGAGCGAACGGGTCAGCATCTGATGGTGGTACATTCCAGGTGACTGACATCCGGAAGGCCCTGGAGGACAGAGCAGCAGGATTGCCACCACCCGACCCATTCCTAGGGGAGGACCAGCCAGTGCCCTACTTTCTGGTTGGCTTCGACTAGCCTTCGACTTACATTCTAGTCATTCGGATCACGATCGAGTAATCATCGAGTCTAATTAGGAATGTCGGACATGCATCGAGTCATTTTCTAGTAGTATTCGGGAATCCATCCAGTCATCATCCTGAAATTCGGGTCAGCATCGAGTAACAGTTGACTTTCGAACAAGTTTATGTAGGAATTTTCCACTGACCATCGAGTCTAATTCAGGTTACGGTCTACATCATCGGGTCTAAGTCCACTTAGGTTCGATCAATTCTGGTATGAATCGGGTTAAAAAAATTTACTCGAAGGTGACCCGAATAGGTCGAATGCGATCAGAATATGGTAGAATGTAAGCCGAATACGACTCGAATGTAAATCGAAGGTGACTCGAGGATTTTGTAACGGTTTTTTGACCCGAACGCACTCGAGGATTTCCCAAAAGCTAACGCATACACTAACTTTTGGCCGACTCACCCGAACATTCGGGTGATGACCAGAGCATGACTAGAATGACTCTAACATACCAGAATCATACCCGATGTCGCCCGATTATCGGGCCGAATACACTCGAACCGCAAAAATTTGTATGACGCGTCCTTTCCTGTTCTTTATAATAGCGAAGGTAACCCTCAGTCTTTATAGTGCTTAATACATCCGTGATCTCAACATAGAAATAATTTGTGCAACCTATTGAGAGTTCAGTATATGATCAGAAACAATAAATACATCAACCCTTTTGCCAATTGAATAAATTATATGTGTACAATTACCTGCGTGTTATTATTGAGTTTTGTAGCACCTGATTGAATACCTATTTCTGTGATTAAGAATGTGTTCGATGTGTTCCTGTTGAGGAAATTTAGTCTATAAAGTCCAATCCTGGATTTTAGTGCAGACTTGATAACGAGATATAAATACTATATCGCGTCATAACATATATAATATTATATATACAGTATATATATATATATATATATATATATATATATATATATATATATATATATATATATATATATATATATATATATATATATATTGTTACTTCCAGCAGATATGTCAGCTGTAAGTGTTTGTTTTAACTTGTATAATTCACGAGGTCTATTGTGGAGGGCCTTGGGAGAGGCTAGTTGCTGGCTATCCCTCTTCCTATCTTCCCTCGTGGCTAGCAGGATGGTGCCTGTAGTCTGTGTGGCCGTTTGGCTAGTACTATAATTAATTAGTTTATTTAGCCTTTGTGCAATTATTTCGTTTATCATTAGTTTACACGATGTTGTCTTATGTTTTACTTGATTACTTTGTATTGCTAGTGAGAGCCCAGGCTGCCTAGTTAATTGTGAGAGCCCAGGCTGCCTAGTTAATTATATGTTCTGGCGATGCCTGGCGCTCCCTGTTTCCCTTCCTCGCTTGGCTGTGGGCCGCGAGAGCTTACTCTAGTCCTGCTCTCGTTCTGACAGCATCTCGGTTTGGTGTTGGTTGGGCTTGCTCCGTTTTTCCCCTTGAATACCGCATATTTCCTTTTGTTCTTTACTTGATTGGAGCATAGCAGGGGCTGGAGTCATATTGAGCATATTGTTTTGTTTTAACATCTTTAGTCTAATAGTAATTCCTGCATTAATTTCTTCTTTGGCAATCTAGAATATAAGCTTCGTTTTATTCTTCCATGTTGTGTTCTATTATTCTGCTGCAGTATATTTATGTGTGAATATTATTCATGGTTGGTATCTATAGTGGTTTGCGGGTTGGCCTGTTTGCTTAGTTTTGGTAGGCCTTAGAGGAACGGGGTTGTTGGGTGTGTGTGTAGACCTGCAGTGCCATAATAGGCTACTGCCCTTTTTCCTTCCACCACACAGCATCCTCTAACTCGGGCCTTAGTTAACCCTCTAGGTGGTGGCAACCAATCTCCAACCTACTAAGATACCAACCCTTGGGCCATGTGTAGTTTTAGCAACAATACATCTGGTGCAGTTAGGGACTAGGGGTGGAGCCTGTTACTAGGTGAGGTTGTCCCCATTGCACTCGGGTTGTATTGAGCTAACCCCAGATGATGTTGTAAGGGTTAAGTCATTAAAGTTGTTTACCCCTGTCAACACCACCGCCGTGCTGTGCTGAAGAGAGCCACTCGGTGTATTATTAGGACATAGGCTAGGGATAATAGGCTTGGCACAGCGGTTTATTGCACTGGACTTTCCATGGGTTTTTGCTCTGTATTGTTCTCAATTCCTAAGCGATTGGGTATGATATAGAGTGTTCTGGGAGTCTAGTAGTGGTATGATTAGGTAATGTTGGTGCAGTATAGAATAACCTTAGAAGTTCTCTTGCATACTACACACACTATGGAATAGACTCGGGGACAATAGATATTTGTGTCTCCTTGTTACTGCTTTAATAAGCAAAGAGGAAGATAACCATTTTTCCTAGAGAACCTGCGTGTCTTGGTGTTTGAGTCAGATATTAACCCTTAATTAGTGGCGAGCAACATAAGTCGAGTTAAATAAAGCTGGACTATGTGGCGGCGCTCGACATAGGTCGAGTGGCAATTTCAGCACGTAATGTTGCTGAGAGAGAGAGACAAGTGGTGGCAGGAGAGTAGCGAGCGTATGACTGCTCCAGACCACCGCGGCGAACATACTGACACGAATCCCAGCTCCCTCCTCCCTCTCTCACTCGCTATATAAGGAATTGTATCGGGAAAGTGGCTAATTACATGCTTTTTGCACTCGCGTTGCACGGTTATTGCAAGAAAACTAGCCATCATAAAAGGATCGTTATGGTGTAATTCGAAAGCTCTGTTTATGCCCTTTCAGGGATAGATACTTGTTTTACGTTCTGGGTCTTATTTAGGCATGAAAATGATCACGTAAACAGCCCTATTTTGGCTAAAAACACCCAGCTGGGCGGTACATATAAATAAACCGCATAGGCCGCTCTTAAGGTGTTAAGAGCGTGTCTGTTGCAGGGTAGTATGGTGGTGTGGGCTAGGCTATGTAAGCATCTGGTTGCCCCGGCTCCCCTCGTAACAATATATATATATATGTTTCTAGTCTCTCAGTGGGGATCGAACCATCGACCATCAGGATGATAGCCGACGTTTTAATCAATAGGATAAAGGATAGAAGGCTGAGTGTCTTTTAGACTGCCGTGGTGTAATTGATTAAAGCGTCGGCTATCATCCTGATGGTCGATGGTTCGATCCCCACTGAGAGACTAGAAACATTTAGTGACTCACGTGTATTTGTGATATATTCTCAATATTTGTAACTCTCATGCTTTGTGGGTTAGAATTAAATGAAATCAATTTCTACCCGAGTTGCGTCGGGACACTCAAAAATCCGTGTATGGTATTCTGGAAATATGGATCCTACAACTAGGTTTGAATTGAAATATATTCGCCTAGTGGGTTTCCCTTCTCCCTAACATAAATAGGATAGAAGGCTGAGTGTCTTTTAGACTGCCGTGGTGTAATTGATTAAAGCGTCGGCTATCATCCTGATGGTCGATGGTTCGATCCCCACTGAGAGACTAGAAACATTTAGTGGCTCACGTGTATTTGTGATATATTCTCAATATATATATATATAATTATTAACTACTTTTTCCAATTAGGGCAGAGAAAACCTTGTTGCCTTTAATGCTTCCAAAGCCCAATTTCTTCACCTTACTACCGATCCGGAACTCCCCGAGGACTATCCCTTACACTTCAATTATACAAAAATCAATCCTTCATCTTCTCTCAATATTCTCGGCGTCTCTGTTTCTTCTGCTCTCACTTGGAAGGACCATATTACCATTCTTGCTAAGGCAGCCTCCCAGGAGCTGGGTGTGCTCAACCGCCTCAAGGGGTTCTTAACCCCTGCACAGTTTCTTGCTCTGTACAGGGGCACAGTGCGTCCTTGTATTGAGTATTGTTCACATGTGGGGGGGGGGGGGGGGGGGGGGGGGGGGGGGGGGGGGGGGGGGGGGGGGGGGGGGTGGGGGGGGGGGGGGGCCACACTCCTAGAAAGGAAAGCCTTCCATATTATTAGGTGAAGAGGAATCTGCCTTCGGCCGGGACATTTTTCTAGGGAAAAATTTACAAATTTATATCGAAGGGGGGTCTTGTGGGTGTTTTTTTAAGTTTGATAGAGGTTTAGAGAGCAAACTAAACCCCTTCCTTAAACCATTGAGACGAACCAGTAAATTATGCTGCACAATACCGTCTGAGCTCCCTTAATATAAATATATTTATATTAAGTATCCTTTATCTCGCCATGGCGTAGTGGATTAAAGCATGGACACTCATCCTGAATGTCGAGGGCTCGAGTCCTGTTGGGAGTATAACAAATTTAGTAGCTCACGTGTATTTGTGAGATATATATATATATATATATATATATATATATATATATATATATATATATATATATATATATATAGAGCCAATATTTGATACAACAAATGTCATATGTTCGGATGAGTAATACTACAATATCAACATTATCAACAAACCATCTTAAACCAATGTGTGAAGGTGATTCTTCTCACCACAAATAGAACTCCATCAATCCTGAGGCCCCTTGTGTAATGATCCCCTAGAGCCGCGCACTAATAGCCCTTGTCACCGCTACAGGCTCTGATATGTGGAGGGGGAGCAAGGACATTGTCATATTGGCGAAGGAAGGGGACACACAGATATCACAACCTACATAAACGCAGAAATAGAAATATCAAAATACGAATGAACGTAACCAAATCTATCTCCTGGTGTGGGCATACGGCTAAGGTTTGTTCTAGTTTTAATGTTGACATAACAGAGGTAAACACAAATATATCATTATAATAATAAAGTGTTTTGCAAGGTCGACTACATATTGATAAGTTGCATAATCATGTACAAGGTATCACGCGTTAGAAGAATGATTGTGTCTAAATACAAAGGAATGCAAGGAACTCTTCTCCTTTACTTTGGCCCATTTTTAATGATTACCTTTCTCATACTGGTAACTATAGACAACCAATGTTAAACCAGGTATTCTGAACAGTTTATATACAATTGAATATAGTTCTTGAATTATTCAGAAGAGAGCATATATAGAGATTGTTGTAATTAATGTGATCTACATTGACTAATTCAATAACCTCACTGAGCACGTCTCTCAAGAGCTTTACGTGTGTTTATCTGACATTTCTGTGTTTCTATATTCCAACTCTACCTCCGGACATTAGGTTTATAGTCAGTAGTTTCAATTGGTGGGAATGATGAAGCCAGGAGGTGTATTCCAGATTGTAAGTGAACCATAATGAGAGGTGAGTGTTTGGCTCGTCCGTAGTCCTACGGCGCCTGGTTGGCTTCCAGTGACCCCTTGTTAGACATCTCAAATTGTATCGCCACTGTATCGCTGCTTATATCACAACAACGGAGAATTATCTCTCGCAAACACTACATATTGAATTTACCACTCACTAAGCACTGTTCCCCATCCCATATCTTGAATACGAGAATTTCATCCAATGCTAATGTACTGTATATTGGAAACAGTGAGGTATTTGCTATGGTGTGTCGGTGGGCTTCGTGGTAATGTACCGAAACCATTTACAGAACAAAGTTAATCCCAATACTTTCCCACTGAGACCTTAGGATTCTAACCAGAGACTATAAGATTACTAGTCCAGTAGCAAGGACACCACCACACCTACGTACTGTACACGTACGTGGTGGAATAGTCTTGCCACTGGACTGGCAATCCAATGGACCCGGGTTCAAATCCCGATATGTCAATGGGAAGATATTATTGAGATGGAATTTGTGCAGTACCTATTTTTTTTTTGTCTATGTGATTGAGGGAGGCAAAAGGCATAACTGCCTATAGCGAGTGCCTCCCCCATAGTTGAAAGAGTGACAGGGCCAAAATCAAGGGACGTTCGAGCCAAAAGGCCTGGACACACGGAGTTTGAAGCAATTTAAGTCATAGGAAGAGGGAAAGACTGATTCTGGGAGAGAGTTCCAGAGCTCAGCTGTTGAGTAGAAGAAAGTTTGAGAGTAATGTTTCACTCTTGGGTTGGAGAGTTGCACAGAGTAGGGGTGGGATTGAGTTGCAAGACGGGTACCATGTGCCCTACGTAAAGGAGGTGGTATGCACTGGGATAGCTCTGAGGAACACTGATTATTATAGTAGCGATAGAATAGCGAGAGAGATGCAACATTGCGGCGGAGAGAGAGAGATTGCAGAGAGTTGGTGAGTGGACGGGAGTTAATGATACGAAAGGCCTTCCTTTCAACTTTGTCTAGGAGAGCGGTGTGAGAGGACCCTCCCCACACATGTGAACAATACTCAATACAAGGGTGCACTATGCCCCTGTACAGAGCAAGAAGCTGTGCAGGGGATAAGAACCCCCTAAGGCGGTTGAGCACACCCAGCTTCTGGGAGGCTGCCTTAGCAAGACTGGTAATATGGTCCTTCCAAATGAGAGCAGAAGAAAAAGAGGCACCAAGAATATTGAGAGAAGATGAAGGGTTGATTTTTGTATTGTTGAAGAATAAGGGATAGTCCGCTGGGAGATCCTGACGGGTAGATAGATGGAGAAATTGGGTTTTGGAAGCATTCAAGTTAACAAGGTTTTCTCTGCCCCAATTGGAAATAGTATTTAGATCAGAATTTAAGAGTTCTATGGCTTCATTACGTTTGTCGTTGAGGGATTGCTGGCTGGGGAGTTCTGAAAAACTAATGGAGTAGTGTAAGGTTGAGTCGTCTGCGTATGAATGGATTGGAATTAAGGTACAGTTAAGGAGATCATTTATAAAAATTAGAAAGAGAATAGGAGATAGGACAGAGCCCTGAGGAACACCGGAGTTTCTAGGGTGAGGAAGTGAACAATGGCCGTCCACAACCGCGGCTATGCAACGGCCGGAAAGGAAATTAGAGACTAAGGCACAGATGGAGGAATAGAAACCGAAGGAGGGTAGTTTAGAAATTAAAGATTTGTGCCAGACTCTATCGAAGGCTTTCGATATGTCTAGTGCAATAGAAAAAGTCTCACCGAAGTCCCGAAAGGAGGATGACCAAGAGTATCAGTGCATTACCACAAAGCCCACCAAAACGCCAAATAAATTCCCTCATTGTTCACTGATTAAATAGCATTGTATAGATATTCCCATATTAAAAATATGCTGCAGAGGTGCAATGCCTAGTGAGTTCATTGCTCAATAGATGGCGTTTTGAAAGTGAGGGTCCGAGTCTATGAGGTGAGACAGTGAAGCACTGGAAAGAGGCAGCTGCAGAGATGGGGCTGCTTCGAGTCGTGAGTGAGCAACTAAGCCCCATGCATCCTGCGAAGTCAAGATGGCATGGGCTGGTTGCAGCTAAAAAGTACTTCACATATCTCACCCCCTAGACTGGAACGAGACCTCACAGGCTTCTCCGTTCAATATAGAACGGTTGAATGTACAGGCTCTCAGCCTATGCCCGAGAGGGAATAGTTGGAATATAGAATAAAATAAAATATTATATATATATGACATATATATTATGGATAGAACATAATAATTGATATTGGTTCAGGAGTAATTTATCGAGAGGCCTTCCCTAGTGGTTAAGGCCCAATTAATTGCTCTTTCCATTCACATATGCATAGCCTACGTGAGTTGCAGTTGGGATGTGTGTACATGCTTAGATTGATATGCAGGATTCGAAGTTGCATAATAAATCGTAGGCAGTGTCCACCATTCTTTAACTGCCTTCGTGGTGTAATGCATAAGGTGTTGATATTCGGTGTGAGCGTCCTGGGTTCGAATCCAGGGACTGCCACATGTGTTTGTAATATTTCATTAATCGATTTTAGGAGTAGAGTTGGTTGTTGGATGGAACATAATAATATACAACACTGTTTTGACTTGCAACACATAGATAACCTACCTCGTTAAGGACATTGATATTAGTGTATGTATGTGTTTAGTGATTTCAGGGCAGGATTATGTCTTGCATGTCTTACTAATAGTTGGGCTAGTATACATCTTCCCAAACATGATTTACAATCCCGTTTTTGGATTAAAGGATATAGCTACTGAATGGATAGGAAGAGAAAGCAAGTTTTAATATATTATATTGTGATTTACACGATGTTACTAATGGTTGATCTAACTATAAACTGTATTGGTTGACAATATATTATAGATGGAGTAGTGCTTTCATTATTATTACTAGCATTACTATTGTAATATTTGTTTGGCATTTCCATTTATATATTATTTATTTGTATAATTTGTTATCGTATTTATTTATTATTATTATTATTATTATTATTATTATTATTATTATATAGTGTCCTTCCAGTGTTTTCTTTTAGTATAACAAAGCTCGCAGGATACAGTAGTACAGTAGGTGGAGAGACTACCTTCCGCTTCTCAACCTTTTATTCACTATACTGCAGTAGTACAGTAGGTGGAGAGACTACCTTCCGCTTCTCAACCTTTTATTCACTATACTGCAGTAGTACAGTAGGTGGAGAGACTACCTTCCACTTCTCAACCTTTTATTCACTATACTGCAGTAGTACAGTAGGTGGAGAGACTACCTTCCGCTTCTCAACCTTTTATTCACTATACTGCAGTAGTACAGTAGGTGGAGAGACTACCTTCCGCTTCTCAACCTTTTATTCACTATACTGCAGTAGTACAGTAGGTGGAGAGACTACCTTCCGCTTCTCAACCTTTTATTCACTATACTGCAGTAGTACAGTAGGTGGAGAGACTACCTTCCGCTTCTCAACCTTTTATTCACTATACTGCAGTAGTACAGTAGGTGGAGAGACTACCTTCCGCTTCTCAACCTTTTATTCACTATACTGCAGTAGTACAGTAGGTGGAGAGACTACCTTCCGCTTCTCAACCTTTATTCACTATACTGCAGTAGTACAGTAGGTGGAGAGACTACCTTCCGCTTCTCAACCTTTTATTCACTATACTGCAGTAGTACAGTAGGTGGAGAGACTACCTTCCGCTTCTCAACCTTTTATTCACTATACTGCAGTAGTACAGTAGGTGGAGAGACTACCTTCCGCTTCTCAACCTTTTATTCACTATACTGCAGTAGTACAGTAGGTGGAGAGACTACCTTCCGCTTCTCAACCTTTTATTCACTATACTGCAGTAGTACAGTAGGTGGAGAGACTACCTTCCACTTCTCAACCTTTTATTCACTATACTGCAGTAGTACAGTAGGTGGAGAGACTACCTTCCGCTTCTCAACCTTTTATTCACTATACTGCAGTGTGTATTTGATGTGTGTATTAATATTAAGGCACTCCACATCGCGCTTGTTTTCATCCATCCTTGCCCCATTCAGCCTACTGTTTTAAGACGTTTACCCCCATCCAGGTGTCAATATTTTCCTGGCGAGCGGTAGCGAGTTGGCTGAATGGGGCCGAATGGATACAAGCCAGAGAAAGAGAAAAAAGGAGAGAAAGATAAAAACAAAACGGTGACCCCCCTTAAGACCGGACCAAATAGTTGCTATTGTAATTTATGTATTGGCCAGCCTGTGTCTCTATGTAAATCTATGTAGCTCCCTCAACACCTGGTTTCCTTTCTCGCCCGAAGTCTTTCCGATAACCGCTCTCAAATGCTTTATTTTTCTTGTGCAGCTGCGACAATCGACAGGCAGTATCGTAGTTTACCCAATAATTCTCACACAAAGAAAGAAAACGGCTCCACGGTGTACAGGGACGTTCGACAGACCCGAATACTTTAAGGGGGGATGAGCCGGTTTTCTGGACCACTTTCTTCCTCATGTTTAGCCCCATTAGTTTTTAGTTGTTAAGATGTTTGCCCCATTCATTAGTTAGTAAATTTTAAGACCTTTCGCCTCATTTCTTCGTCAATATTTAGACCTTTCGTGCTATTTAGGTGCCAATGTATTCCCTGGCGAACGATAGTGAGCCTGTAATGTTGAAAGAACCGGCTTTCGGCCGGCAAATTTTTCTACCGAAAAATGTACAAGTTAATCTAGAAGGGGGATCTAATGGATGTTTTTTTATTTTTATTTTTATTTTTTTTATGGAGGTCTAGGGAGGAAACTAGAAAACTAATGAATACATGCAAAAGTCGCCCAAAAAGTGAACCATCCCCCCTTAACAGTGTTGGCTTCAGCAACCTCTACTATGAGGAGTCCATGTCTCTCATTATCTCTTCACTAAGGTTTATGTTATGCTGTCGTTTGTAGCAGACAGCGAGCAAGTAAATGTAGCATGTGAATGATCTTTGTCAATGTTATAAGGTTAGAGTGTTTAAAAATATGTGTGTGATAACCCAGGTTCGAATCCCGGTGGATCACATATATGCTTTAATTAATTGCAATGGAGGTGTTTGGTGTTGTGGTGAAATTAATAACAATATAGATAACACAATTAAATTAGTAGAAAGTGTTATGAACGAACAGGTTGATGTACAAATATATATATATATATATATATATATGTAGATAGATAACTGAATGAAGGGATAGACAAATAGATAAAATGGTAAATGTATGGACAAACAGACAGAGAGGCACTCAGCCAGACAGAGACATGAATAGGTACATACTGTAGATAGGTAGATACATGAACAAAAATAAGATTAAGGGAACCCACCTCGCTTTTTTTATCTTTCTCTCCCTCTCTCTTTGGCTTGTATCCATTCGGCCCCATTTAGCCTACTGTTTTAAGACGTTTACCCCCATCCAGGTGTCAATATTTTCCTGGCGAGCGGTAGCAAGCCAGCATATATACATATATTTGTTTTGACAGCAAGCTAAAATTGTACATTTTTCGATAGAAAAATGTCTCCGGCGAAGCCGGATTTCTCCATACAATGCTGGCTCGCTATCGCTCACCAGAAAGTAATCGACACCTGTATGGGGATATTCCCTGATTAAATAGCACTGTATGAATATTCCCATATTCAAAATATGCTATAGGGGTGCAATGCCTGGTGAGTTATCTGCTCAACAGGTGGCGTTGTGTGTGTGTAAGTGTGAGAGTCCGAGTGTAGGGGGTGAGACAGTGAAGCACGGGAGCGAGGTGGCTTCAGAGATGGGGTCGTTTCGGGCCATGAGTGAGCACCGTGCCTCATGTGAAGGCAAGATGGCAGGTGCTCGTTGTGCTCTACGTGCTTCACATGTCTCACTCCCTAGACTGGAACAAGACCTCACGGGCTTCACTGTTCATTGAAAAGCGGTGAATGTTAAGGCTCTCAGCCTATGCCCGAGAGGAAGTAAGTTGGAAAAAAAAAAAAAAAAAAAAAACGTCTTAACAAAATTGGCTGAATGGGGCCGAATGGATACAAGCCAGGGAAACAGAAAAAAGGAGAGAAAGAGAAAAAAAGCCGGTGACCCTCTTAAATGAATTGAGAGAACATAGAGAATATAGGGCTATAGAAAGACAAATATCCAACTATATGTTTATGTCGATACAGATAGCCAGAGAGAAGTAGATTTCCGTACCGTGCATAACACTTCATTGTATTGGGGTTGGTTTCATTTATTAAATATTATTCCTGGTTCTATTAAGGGGGGGTCACCGTTTTTGTTTTTTTAATCTTTCTCTCCTGTTCTCTCTTCCTCTGGCTTGTATCCATTCAGCCAACTGTTTTAAGACGTTTATCCCCATCCAGGTGTCGATTTAGTCGAGTGATAGCGAGCCAGCATTCTATGGAGAAGTCAGGCTTCGCCGGAGACATTTTTCTATCGAAAAATTTACAAATTTAGCTTGCTGTAAAAAAAAATATATATATATATGCTGGCTCGCTACCGCTCGCCAGGAAAATATTGACACCTGGAGGGGGGTAAACGTCTTAAAACAGTAGACTGAATGGGGCCGAATGGATACAAGCCCCAAAGAGAGAGGGAGAGGAAGATACAAACAGCGAGGTGGGCTCCTTAATATACTGTATATAATACTTTGAGTTAAAGAGAAAGGGAGTACCGTATCACACGAGAAAGATTAATGTCAATTTAAGGGTACACTGACTGCTTTTTGGCCTATACATTCATTCATTCATAAATTCTTAGTTTCCTCGCTAGACATCCCTCAAATTTAGAAAAACATCCCCTAGACCCCCCTCAAGATAAATTTGTACATTTTTCGGTAGAAAAATGTCCCGGCCGAAGGCCGATTCCTCTTACAATTACAGGCTCGCTGTCGCTCGCTAGGAAAAAAATCGACACCTAAATGGCACGATAGGACTTAACATTTATAACTAAATGGGACGAAAGGTCTTAGAATTGCCAAACAAATGGGCCGAACGTCTAAAAATCTAAAAAATAATAGGACTAAACACGAGGGAGAAAGGGGACCCTAAAAGGGAGCGTCTCCCCTTAACAAATGATATGGACAGGGTAATTATAGCTTCCGTGCTAGTGAACAATGTATCCAATAACAGGATAGAATGGCAAATGTAACACTTTAAAGGTAATCACCATCACATACATCATAGTTAACCCATACAGTACCGGTGACGTCATTTAAAGGTAATCACCATCACATACATCATAGTTAACCCATACAGTACCGGTGACGTCATTTAAAGGTAATCACCATCACATACATCATAGTTAACCCATACAGTACCGGTGACGTCATTTAAAGGTAATCACCATCACATACATCATAGTTAACCCATACAGTACCGGTGACGTCATTTAAAGGTAATCACCATCACATACATCATAGTTAACCCATACAGTACCGGTGACGTCATTTAAAGGTAATCACCATCACATACATCATAGTTAACCCATACAGTACCGGTGACGGCCTTTCCATTATATCCTGGCAACTATTAAACAATTCTATAGAATCTATTTTATAGCTACAGAAGGACGTCTACCCATTAAAAGGCTAAAGACTATCTCAGTTAATCCTTTTAGCTACCACACATCCTTCCTAAGCTTCATCAAATCTTCTAAATGTAGCTAAAAACAAATACAAAAGATGTCACTGGTACTGGATGGGTTAAAATAGGACTTTAGAACCTATCAACAATATTGGATTATTAAGCCAGCACACTGTAAGTCAAGAATAACGTCAGGACTGGAGCCTCTGCGATAAATCCAGTCCCTTCAACATACATCATGGGCAAACATTTCTCATATTTCTCTCTACTGCTTGGAATCAGGTCAACTCGTTCAATAACATGGCGTTGTTTGTCCTTTTTCTTGCAAATGCTGGATGATGTTGTACAGTTTGCTGCACATATTCTATTCCGTTGGGGTCGTGATTTGGCAGAGCTGCAACCACATCCCCAACCCCCCTCCCTCACTCCACTTCCTATTGGTATGAGGTGGAGTGAGGGAGGGGGGTTGGGGAAGTGGGTGCAGCGCTGCCAATCACGACCCCAACGGAATATAATATGTGTGGCAAACTGTACAAGGAAGGAAAGTCCTCCACCAATCGGGAGGGGTTGTACGCTGCCACATACCTTACCCCCTGCGCATGCGCGAAAATGTAAGCCTCCCTTGGCCCCGCCCCCCGTTTCCCGCGTTTAAATATAGCCTTCAAACCGTTACTGCCAGGTCGCTCTGTAGCTCAATCAGTAGAGCTATCGCCCGACACCGAGAAAACCAGATGTTCGATCCCACTCGGATTTAGTGTATTTTTATATTTTTATTTTGTTATTTGTGTTATGTTATATTATATTATATTATATTAGGGTTAGGTTAGGTTAGGTTGGGTTAGGTTAAGTTAGGTTAATCTAATCTAATTTAATATTTGTACATTTTGGGCAGTGGGCGGGGCTACGCATGAGCAGGGGGTAAGGTACAGACCCTCCCCACCAATCATGCCGATGTAACGTATATAATCTAATCGTTAGACTCTCCCAAATCCATTGCAGATTAATGACATCGTCTACTAATAGCCATAAGTAGCCTCAACATTAAATCAAAGAATGTATCCTGGTATACCGAAAGGATTAACTTACTGCAATATATCTAGTTCATTAGGAGTGTTTGTATTATATTGAAATATCATGCTATAATCCTGGTGTAAATACCTGCTGTAAAATGTAATTGTGCATTAAAGAACAAATACACTGTAGCAAAACTAGTACATTTTTTAAGAGCTATAATTTGACCTCAAGTTATCAACTGTCACTAATTTAGCATTCATTACAGAATACATTTATAATACGAATCATACACTTGCTCCAAAAGCCTGGATAAAGCGTTTGCATTGTTACGGCAATATGCGTGTTGTATATTATAGTGTACTCGTATTTACAGAAATATGCGTGTTGTATATTGTAGTGTACTCGTATTTACAGAAATATGCGTGTTGTATATTATAGTGTATTCGTATTTACGGCAATATGCGTGTTGTATATTGTAGTGTACTCGTATTTACAGCAATATGCGTGTTGTATATTATAGTGTACTCGTATTTACAGCAATATGCGTGTTGTATATTGTAGTGTACTCGTATTTACAGCAATATGCGTGTTGTATATTGTAGTGTACTCGTATTTACGGCAATATGCGTGTTGTATATTATAGTGTACTCGTATTTACGGCAATATGCGTGTTGTATATTGTAGTGTACTCGTATTTACGGCAATATGCGTGTTGTATATTATAGTGTACTCGTATTTACGGCAATATGCGTGTTGTATATTGTAGTGTACTCGTATTTACGGCAATATGCGTGTTGTATATTATAGTGTACTCGTATTTACAGCAATATGCGTGTTGTATATTGTAGTGTACTCGTATTTACGGCAATATGCGTGTTGTATATTATAGTGTACTCGTATTTACAGCAATATGCGTGTTGTATATTGTAGTGTACTCGTATTTACAGCAATATGCGTGTTGTATATTATAGTGTACTCGTATTTACAGCAATATGCGTGTTGTATATTGTAGTGTACTCGTATTTACGGCAATATGTGTGTTGTATATTGTAGTGTACTCGTATTTACAGCAATATGCGTGTTGTATATTGTAGTGTACTCGTATTTACAGCAATATGCGTGTTGTATATTATAGTGTACTCGTATTTAGCTTAAATATAACTAAATCATAAAAGTATGCATAGCGATATATCATTAAGCATTTTTACATAATTTGTCTCAGCAATTTCGCTTTGTATGCTGTAGAATCTGAACTTTATATTGGTTTGTCCAACTGATATACAGTAATGTATTGTCAGTTTAGTTGCCGATATCAATTCAAAATAGGCACGATATGTTTGCCAGAAAAAATGTGATGATCAAAAATTGGCCGGGAAAAGTGCATGTGATTTAATGGCGGTATCACACGAGAGCTTTTAAAGTCTATTGTCGATAACTAAGATTTCTCCGGCATTAATTATTTGATTGTGTACACTGGTATCGGACACAGGCTGAAGATTAATAACATTATGTAACATAATTCGTATTACAGTTTATATTAAATATGTATACATTACATTATTGCTTTTCGAACAACTAATATCGGCAACTCTGATCTGGCAGCTTACGAATTAAAGTGTTATAACAAATATGTTGCCTCGATTAACCTACCTTCAGTTTAGTTGCCCATAATAATGCAAACATATATTTATACACAAATATTGCCTGATAATTTGGGGGAGTTTAAGGGGAGACGGTCGTTTTTCTGGTCCTCTTTCTCCTTCGTGTTTAGTTCCATTATTTTTTTTAGATTTTTAGACATTCAGCCCATTTGTTTGGCGATTTTAGGACCTTTCGTCCCATTTCGCTATAAAGTTTAAGACCTATCACGCCATTTAGGTGTCGATCTTTTTCCTGGCGAGCGATAGCGAGCCTGTAATTGTAAGAGTAACCGGCCTTCGGCTGGGAATTTTTTCTACCGAAAAATGTACAAATTTATCTTGAGAGGGGTCAAGGGGATGTTTTTCTAAGTTTGAGGGATATCTAGCGAGGAAACAAAGAATTTATGAATTAATTTATTTATAGGCCACAAAAGCAGTGAGTGTTTTGTTAAGCGCTAAATGGGTCCGAATATATACAAGCCAGAGAAAGAGAGAAAAGGAGAGAAAGAGAAAAAAGGAGAGAAAGAGAGAAAAGGAGAGAAAGAGAGAAAAGGAGAGAAAGAGAAGAAAAGCAGGCGACCCTCCCTTAATGCGGAATATAACGAACACCATTTCCTTCCTGTTTTTGACAGTTCTATTCTGGTAGTTTCTGAATTAAGTTTATTTTCTATAATGTACCCAATTAAAGTGTTATGCCCTGATTTTATGCAGGATTAACTATTGATTAAGGTGAGTTCTTCAAGACTACATGTATAATATCCAAAGATAATTTATAATACAGCTTTATTCACTTATTCACTAGTTACATATGTATGACTCATAAACACTTCAACATGGGATAATCATAAGTGACACAACTCTAATTTCAAATTCTCCCAGCACGATCGCGGATCCAGATGGAGATCAGGTATATTCACGTCAACTAGTATACATAATATTCTTCTTGAGAAATATGCGCACTATTTTCTTCTCGAAAACTTATAATGAAAACTACTAATAACTCTGGTTTTATTTAGATTCACTATATCTATTGAGTTAACTTATTTAGATTCACTATATCTATTGAGGTAACTTTTCCTTATGAGTAATAGTGGACGATATGATACACGTTCCTGTATTTCTTGGCACAAAATAAGGAAGCTTAAGCATTGATGAACTTGTTCAGTTTGAGTTCCAGTTTGTGGACTCTAAAATATTATGGCATCCACTGAGATATTTTCAGAGTTCATGAAGGTGTATGTAAATCTGCTTATTTAAAATAAATTCACTAGTATCGTACTACGGGTATCACAGGCGTATTTATAGGTGAACACGTAAGCTATTATGATTAGGATATTCACTAGATACTGTAACACTTCGTTTCTATAACTCAAAGTTCATGTTGGACGGACTCTGTTTATTTTTTCACTTGGCGGAAATATGAGTTGATGAATAGGTAAAACTCCGTCTTAATTTAGTATATTGATTATTTGTTGAGTAAAAACGTCGTACTAAAGAGCGATATTTCTAGGACGTCTTGATAGTTATGTTTCTTTATATATTAACTTCGTAGGACACTTTTATAAACTTTTCACGTATTTCGAGGTATTAAGAACTCTATTTATTTCGGTCACTTTGAACTCTAACTTTTCTTGTATCTCGTCACTGATACTGAATTAAGTTTCTATATTATTATTTTTCTTGGTGGAGAGGTGCACGTAGTTGATATTTCTTCTGATGCTCCGTGGGCCGTCCAGGTTGGCCGGTCGTGTGAAGAAGTTACAGTTGGATTAATGGGCTTGGGGTCTTAAATATGGTTCCGTAACTAGTGGAGAAACAGTTGGTCACCATATCGGATTAACGCAAGTATTCTCGGCATATACCTGTAGCTTCCAACAAATACTTGAATATCTTGACCTTTATAGTAATCGTTGATGGAGTTCTGTTCAGGTACTCTTGAAATGAGGTTTTAAATATTAAGTCTCAGGTCTTGCCGGATTAACATAATATCGGACTAACGCAAGAAGAGTTTAGATAATGGCTCTTCTTGACTGTCTCTAACCCTTATAAGAGGTTCAAGGAACTCGGGGCGGTGTTAACCTTTTAGTCGCAAATCCTGGTGGGGTGCCAGAGACAATTTGCGCCTAGGATTTATATATGCAGAGTGCCCGTGAGGGTGTCTCGCTAAACCCTTATAACACAAACAATCTTTCTACCTTATATCTCTGTGAGAAAATGCCAGTATAACTTCTTAATAGAAAAGTTATGTTTTTCAACGTTTTTATTATACTGAAGTTAACCCAATAAATATAACTATATTAAATTCTGGGGTGCCATGAATAATAAGGTTAACATATACCTGTATAGGTACTATTACACTATTAAAGATATTAAAACATAAGTGGAGGAGGACATACCACTTTATGATTTTAATACTTATCTATCTATCTATCTATTGCCCGACGCCGTGTGATCCCCGAAGGGGTGG
This sequence comes from Paralithodes platypus, assembly GCA_032716605.1. NCBI lineage: Eukaryota > Metazoa > Arthropoda > Malacostraca > Decapoda > Lithodidae > Paralithodes > Paralithodes platypus. The sequence goes on from CM064517.1 coordinate 11,758,223, forward strand.
CCACGAACGAACCGCCTCCATGCACCTCTGTCCCCAGTCAGTCGACGCCCCTCCCCCCAACCAGCACCGCCTTCGTTCATATACTTCCTCACTCCATCCTTCCACCTCTCCTTCGGTCTACTTCTCCCTCTCTGTCCCTCCACCTCGCTCTCGTACACCCTCTTAGTCATTCTCTCGCTTTCCATATGTTCCATATGGCCGAACCATCTCAAGTTGTTCCTTTTCACACTTTCCAGCACATCTACCTCCACACCACACCTCCTTCTTACTTCTTCATTAGTCTGTCTATCCCTCCATGGAACTCTGCACGCAGTTCTTAAGTAATTCATTTCCACTGCTCTCACTCTTGGTCTGAGTCTCTCAACCAACGTCCATGCTTCACTTCCGTAAGTCAGTGTCGGGATTACCACACTGTCATGCAAGGACTTCTTCACTTCCATACTGACCACCCTATTTCTTGTTACTGCTTTCAGCGTTCCTACAACCCTCTTCCCCTGTTGTACCCTCTCCCGCACTTCTTCATCCATAGTCCCATCTTTACTCAACACACTGCCCAGATACTTAAAAGAGCTGACGATCTCCATAGCCTGACCGTTCAGCTTCACCTCACACTCTGTGACTTCACCCCTTTCGAAGACAATAACCTTGCTCTTCCCCACATTTACCTTCAAATTCCGTTTTTCGCACACTATTCCAAACTCATTTACCAGACCCTGCAACTCCCATTCATTGTCACTCATCAGAACTGTATCATCCGCAAACAGCAGTATAGGTAGCTTCCACTCATTTCCCTCCCTTTTCAACGATACACCAACATCCACTGCTCTTGATAGTATTTCTTTCAGTAAACAATAGTAAACAACCACAGGGACATCACACACCCCTGTTTCAAACCAACATTCAGGTCAAAGAACTCACTCTTCTCACTCTCCTTATACCTATATATATACTTATATATACAGTATATAACTATTAAAGGTCTCTATGTTAAGTGATTGGGTTGCCACAAATAACAAAGATCCTGAAACAAAGTTTATATATTCACAGACAGTATAAGGACTTCTGGTTGCCGTTATCAATAACAATTTCTGAATAGGGTAAAATTAATATTCCTTCAGAGCAGGATGCCGATCTCAAGAAAGCTTAGTTCTACTTGTCTTATTCTCATTTCCCTGGGCTTATATAGTTTTCAAAAGGGGGGAGGGGGTTTAAAACTGGGTGTTGTCTGACTCCGAGTAAGTATTATTTATTCTTATAGGAGCTGTGCACTGATATATTGATAGTAAAAGATATAGAAGTAAGTCATCTTCTATGTCTGACACATTTGTTAGTTATTATTTTAGAAGTAGAACATAGGGAACATATATTTTGTATAATATTGCTAGCTTGCTGGCAAGAATGTTAAGTTGGCAGCCCTGGAGTCACTGGAGGGTCGTGGTCCAGCTAGACTGTTTACAAAGAGGGGGAAGAAGGGGTTTTAGAACTTGGTGTTGCTGACCCCGAAAACGTACTATTTATCTCTATAGAAGTGTGCACTGATATGATTAGTAAAATAACATATACGTCAACCATCTTCTACTTCTGGAACATTTGTTAGTGGTTATTTTGAAGGAGAGTACATAGAGGACACATATTTTGTATAATATTCCTAGCTTGTTGGTGAGTCGGTTAGGGTGGTAGTCTTAGGGGTCACGAGGGGGTCGCGGGTCGCTAGCCTCGCGCGTATATTTTATAAATATTTCTCTAAATAAGGCTGTGTTCTTAAGCATTACTTTACGAATAGTTGATTAAGTGAACTTGTCTTCGTGGATTAAAATTGTATCATTTCTAGGTTCAAAAAGGATATCTCTCAGTATTTTCCTTAGCGTGTTAGGACTCTTATGGGTGGAGGTTAGTTGGTATTCCTGGGGTCAAGTCTGTCATACATTGTTAGCCTCCTGGATTGTGAAAGTTGTGAATTCCCAGCACGGCTTACAATGGTTCCTATGTAAATTTAAATTGTTCAGATCATGCTAACCTGATTCCCCATAGATAAGGCCATGGTTTCCTAGACACAATTCATGCTAGAACATTCGTTATTAGGTTCTAATATTATAACTGGCGACCTGCAGGGTTGGTACGTCTGATGGTTAATTCTGCTTATCTTGTGACCATACTGTAAAGGCAAAGTTCGTTGGCTTTCAAAACCCTGAGAAAGGAGTGTGTGTGGATTGTTTGAAATGACTATATAGAGCTGTAGAATGGTAGAAGGTATGTACATAGTTGTATTATTAATTGTATAACAGTTAGAAAGCATCCCTAGGGAATGGTTTCAATAGGATTCTCGTAATGTGACGAGATCCTTCAATCATGATTTGTTTTATCGTATACTGAGTCATTTATCCACTAAATATGTCTTGCGACATGTTTACCTTAATCATTAATTACACTCTGTACATAATGTTTTTTTTTGTTAATGTTTATTTATTACCTTAAGATTAGACATTTATGATATACTACAGGTGGTATCTAAAATGGTTGTGAGAATACAATTCTCCCGGGTGCAGCTGGCGGTCCCTTCAGGCGAACTTCCTTTCCTGACGTGATAGGGTAGTCCCTTTTGACCTTGGCTTTTCCTGGCTGAATAAGGCGATCTGTCACAGCCGCCAGCCTGCCTCTCCTGGGGTGATGATCCTTCGTGGCTGACCTTGACCTTCCTGTCTCGGGCGTTGGCTTGGTCCGGATTCTTGTTTTGTTTTCTGTGACGGTGGTTTTCGTTTCCCTTTCTTTTTGTATTTTTCTTTTCTCGTTGTTTTCAGTGATGGTCATTTCTTTCTCCTTTTGTATTTTTCTTTTCTCCTGTATTTCATAAAGTATTATACCTTCACACTAATTCCGGCTACCATTGTAAAATTGCCCAATAATGTCGCCAGCAAATTAAAATAATTATATAAATAAATGAAAGACCGCTGACATATTTCGGAATAAGCGACTTAATAAAAATGATTGAATGTATTTTTTGTACTTATAGTACTATTTTCGTTAACGAAATTATTATACATCCGAAGTGCATGCATGTATTTCGTTAAGGCATTAATGTATTATTTTCTATTTAAGAGTATATTGCTTGAAAGCTTAGTAAAACGAAAATGACATAAATGTTTTGGCATTAAGGATTGCGAATTGGCATTAACTAGCCTTCTGCACCTACAATTGGCATTAACTAGCTTCTGCACCTGCAATTGGCATTAACTAGCCTTCTGCACCTACAATTGGCATTAACTAGCCTTCTGCACCTACAATTGGCATTAACTAGCCTTCTGCACCTACAATTGGCATTAACTAGCCTTCTGCACCTACAATTGGCATTAACTAGCCTTCTGCACCTACAATTGGCATTAACTAGCCTTCTGCACCTACAATTGGCATTAACTAGCCTTCTGCACCTACAATTGGCATTAACTAGCCTTCTGCACCTACAATTGGCATTAACTAGCCTTCTGCACCTACAATTGGCATTAACTAGCCTTCTGCACCTACAATTGGCATTAACTAGCCTTCTGCACCTACAATTGGCATTAACTAGCCTTCTGCACCTACATTGGCATTAACTAGCCTTCTGCACCTACAATTGGCATTAACTAGCCTTCTGCACCTACAATTGGCATTAACTAGCCTTCTGCACCTACAATTATACGACTTTAATATTATTTCGATTTCCATATTATTTAGATGAAAGACGCTCAACATAAATAATAGTTCAGCTTATGTTTATCTCTATGAAAATTAGGAATCTTTCAAAGTTATTTTTAACGATTTTAGGATGATGAAATGGGTGGATGGGACTCGTTAGCCTTGGTCGGCAACCCATCTAGGGGAGACAACCTTATACAAATTCGGGTGGATAGGACTTGTCAGCCTTGGTCGGCAACCTGTCTAGGGGAGTAAACCTTATACAAATCTGTACTGCTTACCTAAGGGTGAAGCGGGTTAGTGGATGGATTAGCCGCACACCACTGTAGAAAAATAGTGCTAATAAGATGCATAGAAAGCCTCAGAGTCGGACGGACTATAAATTGGGTGGTCAATCCTGTAAGTCCTTCGGTAAACTGGCACAGATTGTCCCTCATACAGGGGATAGGTCCGCTTGGGGTCATTGTGTATATGGCTACCCTCATTAAGGGGAGTAAGGCGTCCGGCAATAGATAGATAGATAGATAGATAGATAGATAGGACGATGAAACCATGTTCATCATAGTCCTCATAACATTAAGCAAGATATTTTACCTTAGGACATTTCCCTCATTCAGTACTATTCTATCTTGAGGTATATTTTTTAACTATCACTAATAGCTCCGAGGAACCCTCTGGTAGTGAAGGAGACAATCTGATGGCAGTAGGTAAGGTAAAACAAACATTGGTCCAGACAGAACTGTGTGGAGAACTCCCGCAAGTACCTACACTCCGCTCCAGAAACCGCCAAAGAAATGGCTCTTGAAACTTTAATATGTACCCGGCAAAACTAGTTCCGGGAAGTCGTTTTGGTAAAAAATATTGGAGTGCAAAAGTTTCTCTGCTCTTCAGAAATGTCGCCAAAGCCTTCCTTACCGAGAAGTGCAAATACATGTTAAGATGCAGTTCTTTAATTTCACAGTCAAATACGTGTAGTGCCATGGTTCACCACACACACACACACACACACACACTCACTCTCTCTCTCTCACACACACACACACACACATATCTTCGCTAGCTTAAGGGGAGTCACAGGCTTTTTTTATCTTTCTCTCCTTTTCTCTCTTGCTCTGGCTTGTATCCATTCCGCCCCATTCAGCCAACTGTTACGTTAATCTCCATCCGGGTGTCGATTTCTTCCTGGCGAGCGATAGCGAGCCAGCATTGTATGGAGAAATCCGGCTTCGCCTGAGACATTTTTCTATCGAAAAATTTACCAATTTAGCTTGCTCTTAAAACAAACATGTATATATGCTGGCTTGCTACCACTCGCCAGGAAAATGTTGACACTTGGATGGGGGTAAACGTCTTAAAACAGTAGGCTGAATGGGGCCGAACGGGTATAAGCCAAGGAGAGAGGAGAGATAGATAACAAAAAAAGCCGGTGACCGCCTTAATATATTTTGAATTGTTATAATACTCAGTACATTGGACGTAATTGTTATTATACTCAGTACATTGGACGTAATTGTTATTATACTCAGTACATTGGACGTAAGCATAAACATGATCACAATATTTGGTTTTACTGTACGCTCAATGACCATACATAATTTATTGATAGAACACAAATATATTGTTTACGCTCGGTACGGTAGCGGGAAGTTTATGGATCGGTAATTACATTGGATGCGTATTTACTGGTGGTAGAACAAGTAGACACTCCCAACAGGTTGCTTATAATTGATAACTGGTTATGCATGCAACACATATATATATATATAATAATAAAAGCTATGGAAACGCTATTGGACTATTTCACACACACACACACACACACACACACACACACACACACACACACACACACACACACACACTCATGCAAACATAGTTATCATTACATCTATCTAATCACCATATCGGTTATTATATGAAACTATGTTAATATATTTTATGATGTTGTCTACTAGGATGATAAATTAGGAAGGAATGATAAAGTAGGATATCAACGAGGTGTGGATGAGGATGAGCTGGAGAGTGTCAAGCAGATCACCTTGAGGTGGTTCAGTCACGTAGAGTGAATGCTAAGTGAGAGAATGACTTAACCCACTGAGCCCCAGCTAGTTATAAATAAATGTACCACCAGGGACCGGCAGGATTTGAATTTTGTTTTTTTCCAGAAACAATAGCGAATGGGTTAGGAATGAAGGAATAACCACAAAAAAACGATCAAAAAGGTAAAAAATTGGTCCTACAGAGCCCCCAAAAATCGATTTTACAAGAGTAAAAAATTGAAGGCAAATCCACCCAAAATACCGGTTTTGCGCGCTCACAGTTGGACTTTGAGAGTTTTCAACCATCGGCATGGTTGCGTGGGATACTTACACAGTTCCCATACAAATCTGAGCCCTCTAGGTGCCATAGGACCGGAGTAATGGGGACCGGAGTACCTGTGACGACACATTGTCGTCGCTGGGGTTTAGCGTTACATACATTGACGACGACACGTTGTCGTCGCTGGGGTTCAGTGGGTTAAGGGAGCCCACCTTGCTTTTTTTCTCTTTCTCTCCCTCTCTGTTTGGCTTGTATCCATTCGGCCCCATTCTGCCTACTGTTTTAAGACGTTTACCCCCATCCAGGTGTCAACATTTTCCTGGTGAGCGGTAGCGAGCCAGCTCATACAGTATATATTTTTGTTTCGAGAGCAAGGTAAATTCGTACATTTTTCGATAGAAAAATGTCTCCGGCGAACCCTGATTTCTATATACAATGCTGGCTCGCTATCGCTCGCCAGGAAGATATCGACACCTGGATGGGGATAAACATCTTAAAACAGTTGGCTAAATGGGGCCAAATGGATACAAGTCAGGGAAAGAGAGAAAAGGAGAGAAAGATAAAAACATCAGGTGATCCCCCGAGAGTAAGGTGGAAATGCAGAGAGGGAGTCTCCGGCAGACGGAAAGTGAGGTGGAGGGTTCGAGTTGAGTGGTATATGGGTGGATGTGGTGTTGGGTGGGAGGAGGGGCGCCGGCTGATGAATGACAACAGGTCCAAGGAAGCGATTAATTCAAGGCCACCCCCTCGTGGATTAAGGTGTCTCGCAATACATAATTATATAGATAGACTGAGAAGAAACCTAACAAACAAGGTACCATGTACAGTACTGTATGTATAACTGAAGTAATGAAGGTCTGATGGTAAGACATATAATGTAAGAAACCTAACAAACAAGGTACCATGTACTGTATGTATAACTGAAGTAATGAAGGTCTGATGGTAAGACATATAATGTAAGAAACCTAACAAACAAGGTACCATGTACAGTACTGTATGTATAACTGAAGTAATGAAGGTCTGATGGTAAGACATATAATGTAAGAAACCTAACAAACAAGGTACCATGTACTGTATGTATAACTGAAGTAATGAAGGTCTGATGGTAAGACATATAATGTAAGAAACCTAACAAACAAGGTACCATGTACAGTACTGTATGTATAACTGAAGTAATGAAGGTCTGATGGTAAGACATATAATGTAAGAAACCTAACAAACAAGGTACCATGTACTGTATGTATAACTGAAGTAATGAAGGTCTGATGGTAAGACATATAATGTAAGAAACCTAACAAACAAGGTACCATGTACAGTACTGTATGTATAACTGAAGTAATGAAGGTCTGATGGTAAGACATATAATGTAAGAAACCTAACAAACAAGGTACCATGTACTGTATGTATAACTGAAGTAATGAAGGTCTGATGGTAAGACATATAATGTAAGAAACCTAACAAACAAGGTACCATGTACTGTATGTATAACTGAAGTAATGAAGGTCTGATGGTAAGACATATAATGTAAGAAACCTAACAAACAAGGTACCATGTACTGTATGTATAACTGAAGTAATGAAGGTCTGATGGTAAGACATATAATGTAAGAAAGACATTGTATGATAATAGGTTTAGATTGGGGTATTGTTTACCTGCGATTTATTTATTTACTTTGTTTTTCTATATTCCAACTACTCCCTCTCAGGCACAGGCTGAGGTCCTGTACATTCAACGATTCTACATTGAACGGTGAAGCCCATGAGGTCTCGTTCCAGTCTAGGGGTGAGACATGTGAAGCACTTTTTGCTGCAACCAGCCCCTACCATCTTGCCTTCGCAGGATACACGGGGCTTAGTTGCTCACTCACGACTCGAAGCAGCCCCATCTATGAAGCTGCCTTACTCCAGTGCTTCACTGTCTCACCTCCTAGACTCAGACCCTCACTTTCAGAATACCACCTATTGAGCAATGAACTCACTAGGCATTGCCCCCCTATAGCATATTTTTAAAATATGGGAATCTTCGTATAGTGCTATTTAAGCAGGGAACAATGAGGGTATTTATTTGGCGTTTCGGTGGGCTTTGTGGTAATACACTGATACTAGGTACAGCACAAATTCCATCCCAATAATATCTTCCCATGTTATATAAAGCTGCGTTGTGTTGGCTCGAACAAAACGAAAAGAACTAGTGGTATGGTGTTAACCCTATCACTGTCATGTCACATTTTGCACTATACCTGTTTATAATATTCTGGTTAATATCTTACAATATAACTGTTGGGAGATCTCCGAAATCTAAAAAGCAGCTTCTGGCGAAACAACCCCGGAAATAAGTCACGGAGATACCCCCCTTATGTCCCAGCAGATCCACGATCCCCCCCAACACCCTGATCCAACTCGACGATGAACTTTCTGCAGGTTAATGGCGGAGCTGCTCCCACCACTACGAGCCCTCATTGGTCGATCCAAAGCGATACAGTAAATTACGTCACATGTGAGGGATCCCAGGATTGGCAAAGACGCGCGCCCAGGCACTCTCCTGATTGGCTGACCAGGACAGGTGATAGATCACACAAAAGGCAGGAAAGGTGACAGCGAACACAAGAAAAGTGACAGTTCACGACATGACCTAACGGGTCCTCTGATTGGCTGGAAGAGGAACAAGCCATCCTCCTCCAGGCATTATAAGGACCCCCTGCTGCTGCCAGAATCAGTTCAGTTTACTGTTCTTGGAAACACAGACCTCCTCACTCTTTCAACTTTGGGGAAAAACTTGTTACAAGCAGTTTTGCCTTTTGTCTCCTTCATACACATAGGAAAACAAAATTGTTAATATCTGAATGCAATGATATGTACTGTATATAAATACATAAGAATGGTAAAGTAATAATAAACATAATAATAATAATAATAATAATACACATAATAATAATAATAATAATAATAATAATAATACACATAACAAACATAAACATAAACATAATAATACTAATACTAATAATAATAATAATAATACTAATAATAATAATAATAATAATAATAATGAATAATTAGTACTATTATAGGCTATATAATTGTTGGTATAAGTGCTGGTAGTAGTGTACTAGTGTGGACCCTCGGTGTATCCATTGACTGGCGCATATTAATGGTAACGTCGTCAGTCACTCAATCCGGACTCGATTTAAGGGGAAACTACTCGCTTTTCCTGGATCCCCTTCTCCCTCATGTTTAGCATATTAGTTTTGAGATTTTAAGACGTTCCTTTCATTAGTTTGGCGATTTTAATACCTTTTGCCCCATTTCGTTGTCAATTTCAAGACCTTTCGTACCATTTGGGTGTCGATTTTTTCCTGCCGAGCGATAACAAGCCTGTAATTTTAAGAGGAACCGGCCTTCGGCCGGGGAATTTTTCTATCGAAACATGTACAAATTTATCTTGAAGGGTGGTCTAGAGAGTGTTTTTTAAGCTTGATGGAGGTCTAGCGATGAAACTAAAAAATACATGAATTAATAGCCCACAAAATCGAGTACTATCCCCTCAAGGTATTTTCGTGCGTGAAATTACATTGGCTAGCTGACAAATTTGGGGACACCAATTTTATGTCCTGCATGACCACGAAAGTTTGGTGGTATGCAAGAAAATCCATGTTAGGGTCCATAAAACCTTGGCACTAAAAAATGTGTAATAGGAAAATGGTGCCTTGCCTGAATATTTGGTTGTAAATTTTAGACTAGGGTATTTATTATAAGCATAAATTGTACGGGCGACGAAAATATATTGGCCCCAAAGTTCATTTATTCCGTGTTTTACAAGAGTTTAGATATCCAGCATTTTTCACCGCGAACCAAATTGGCATGCTTCAATATAAAGCTCTCTGCACTGTATAACCAACATTATATAATTGGCATGCTTCAATATAAAGCTCTGTGCACTGTATAACCAACATTATATAATTGGCATGCTTCAATATAAAGCTCTGTGCACTGTATAACCAACATTATATAATTGGCATGCTTCAATATATAGCTCTGTGCACTGTATAACCAACATTATATAATTGGCATGCTTCAATATAAAGCTCTGTGCACTGTATAACCAACATTATATAATTGGCATGCTTCAATATAAAGGTCTGTGCACTGTATAACCAACATTATATAATTGGCATGCTTCAATATAAAGCTCTGTGCACTATAACCAACATTATATAATTGGCATGCTTCAATATAAAGCTCTGTGCACTGTATAACCAACATTATATAATTGGCATGCTTCAATATAAAGCTCTGTGCACTGTATAACCAACATTATATAATTGGCATGCTTAAATATAAAGCTCTGTGCACTGTATAACCAACATTACATAATTGGCATGCTTCAATATAAAGCTCTGTGCACTGTATAACCATTATATAATTGCCATGCTTCAATATAAAGCTCTGTGCACTGTATAACCAACATTATATAATTGGCATGCTTCAATATAAAGCTCTGTGCACTGTATAACCAACATTACATAATTGGCATGCTTCAATATAAAGCTCTGTGCACTGTATAACCATTATATAATTGCCATGCTTCAATACAAAGCTCTGTGCACTGTATAACCAACATTATATAATTGGGATGCTTCAATATAAAGCTCTGTGCACTGTATAACCAGCATTATATAATTGGCATGCTTCAATATAAAGCTCTGTGCACTGTATAACCAACATTATATAATTGGCATGCTTCAATATAAAGCTCTGTGCACTGTATAACCAGCATATATAATTGGCATGCTTCAATATAAAGCTCTGTGCACTGTATAACCAACATTATATAATTGGCATGCTTCAATATAAAGCTCTGTGCACTGTATAACCAACATTATATAATTGGCATGCTTCAATATAAAGCTATGTGCACTGTATAACCAACATTATATAATTGGCATGCTTCAATATAAAGCTCTGTGCACTGTATAACCAACATTATGTAATTGGCATGCTTCAATATAAAGCTCTGTGCACTGTATAACCAACATTATATAATTGGCATGCTTCAATATAAAGCTCTGTGCACTGTATAACCAACATTATATTATAGGCATGCTTCAATATAAAGCTCTGTGCACTGTATAACCAACATTATATAATTGGCATGCTTCAATATAAAGCTCTGTGCACTGTATAACCAACATTATATTATTGGCATGCTTCAATATAAAGCTCTCTGCACTGTATAACCAACATTATATAATTGGCATGCTTCAATATAAAGCTCTGTGCACTGTATAACCAACATTATATAATTGGCATGCTTCAATATAAAGCTCTGTGCACTGTATAACCAACATTATATTATTGGCATGCTTCAATATAAAGCTCTGCGCACTGTATAACCAACATTATATTATTGGCATGATTCAATATAAAGCTCTGTGCACTGTATAACCAACATTATATAATTGGCATGCTTCAATATAAAGCTCTGTGCACTGTATAACCAACATTGTATAATTGGCATGCTTCAATATAGAGCTCTGTGCACTGTATAACCAACATTATATTATTGGCATGCTTCAATATAAAGCTCTGTGCACTGTATAACCAACATTATATAATTGGCATGCTTCAATATAAAGCTCTGTGCACTGTATAACCAACATTATATATTTGGCATGCTTCAATATAAAGCTCTGTGCACTGTATAACCAACATTATATAATTGGCATGCTTCAATATAAAGCTCTGTGCACTGTATAACCAACATTATATAATTGGCATGCTTCAATATAAAGCTCTGTGCACTGTATAACCAACATTATATACTTGGCATGCTTCAATATAAAGCTCTGTGCACTGTATAACCAACATTATATAATTGGCATGCTTCAATATAAAGCTCTGTGCACTGTATAACCAACATTATATAATTGGCATGCTTCAATATAAAGCTCTGTGCACTGTATAACCAACATTATATAATTGGCATGCTTCAATGTAAAGCTCTGTGCACTGTATAACCAACATTATATAATTGGCATGCTTCAATATAAAGCTCTGTGCACTGTATAACCAACATTATAATTGGCATGCTTCAATATAAAGCTCTGTGCACTGTATAACCAACATTATATTAGCTTAACCCATTGAGTACCGGTGACATCTTTGTATAATTGGCATGCTTCAATATAAAGCTCTGTGCACTGTATAACCAACATTATGTAAGTGGCATGCTTCAATATAAAGCTCTGTGCACTGTATAACCAACATTATATAATTGGCATGCTTCAATATAAAGCTCTGTGCACTGTATAACCAACATTATATTAGCTTAACCCATTGAGTACCGGTGACATCTTTGTACAATTGTAGGAGTGAATATAGGAAAATAAATAAAAATACAAAGTCATAACACTTCATAGTAGTTCAGAAACTGCATCATTGCAGGAAACAACGATGCAGTTTCTGAACTACTATGAAGTGTTATGACTTTGTACTTTTATTTATTTTCCTATATTCACTCCTAAAATGGTTCAAAAGATGTATAAAAGCATATATATCTATATAATAGAGTGAATGTCAGCACACAACCAGGGCACACTGGTGACATCACTGCTGTGTAACTCAGCATGGGGTTCAGTGCCAGCTGATCTAGATATACTAGTACTTTAATAAGTACTAGTATATCTAGATCAGTGTCCCAAATGCTATCTAACAGCCCCAAATCCACTAGCTACTAAACTGTAGTTTGTAGTTGGTAGATGTAGTTAGATAGCCACGCCTGAATTGACAGGATGTGCCAGCGCGGGAGAGCCGAGCCAAGGGTAACGGGGCTTAAGAATTACCCGGAAGGTGTACAGATCGCACAGGACTTAAATGGCACTGGATGAACGATCGGGCTAGGTGTAGGGAAACTGAACCTAGTTGTATCCCATAAAGGAATGTGTGCAACAGATGTATATGATAAAGGTGGTAAAAGGATAAACCCTCGGCCTTAATCATATTTTGTTTCCAGTTTCAGCAAGTTTGATATATTTGATCTGCGCACAGTGATAGTCAAGACGTACTGAATATTCACAGAAATGGCCAGTGCCTCATCTTCATCTGTTCAAGCAACTGATTGGACTATCTGTGTTTTTTGTCAACTGGACACCAAAGAGTCTCTCATATCACCAACTGACAGAGGCTATGAAACCATAGTAGACAACATCACACAGTTTAGTAACCTTGACTCAATGCCAATCAAAATCAATCTGGCACGACTTGACCATGGGAATGGTATTCAATTAACATTGAAAGAACAGAATGCAAAGTGGCACAAATCTTGTTATCAGAAGTTTTCACATACCAAACTGGAACGCGCAAAACGAAAGCACAAGTCTGAGGAAGATGGGACTGCTTCAAAACGAATTTTCACACGTAGCACTAGCAGCGGTGGTGATACTGCCTCAAGTGGAACAGTTGGCAGCAATTGTCCCAAATGCTTCTTTTGTTCCCAGCAGCAAACAAAGGAGAACCTCCGCGAAGTCTGTACATTTCAACTAGATTTTCGTGTGAGGAAATGCGCACATGATCTACAAGATGAAGCACATGGTGTGAACGGCGAAAAGCTGAAAGTCCTCAGTTCATGTACTGGCATACGAGTCTAGAGCTGGAACTTCTCTTGTTCACATTTGTGCGATCACTACGTACTGGTAACTTTGATTTGTATGTGGATACATTGAAGAAATTGACACCTTGGTTCTTCAGTCTCAACCACACCCACTACGCACGTTGGATGTCCGTACATGTGCGTGACATGAGCAGTCTATCTCACACTCATCCAGATGTTGCCAAAGAATTTCAGCAAGGCAAGTTTGTTGTGGCAAAATCCCAGAGAAAATTCTCCCTCATTGCTGTCGATCACTGCCATGAACAAAACAATGGAGTAATGAAGGATGAAGGCGGAATCATCGGGCTTACCCAGGATGCAAACTCCCTCTTGAGAGGGGATAGTACTCGATTTTGTGGGCTATTAATTCATGTATTTTTTAGTTTCATCGCTAGACCTCCATCAAGCTTAAAAAACACTCTCTAGACCACCCTTCAAGATAAATTTGTACATATTTCGATAGAAAAATTCCCCGGCCGAAGGCCGGGGAAATTACAGGCTTGTAATTACAGGCTTGTTATCGCTCGGCAGGAAAAAATCGACACCCAAATGGTACGAAAGGTCTTGAAATTGACAACGAAATGGGGCAAAAGGTATTAAAATCGCCAAACTAATGAAAGGAACGTCTTAAAATCTCAAAACTAATATGCTAAACATGAGGGAGAAGGGGATCCAGGAAAAGCGAGTAGTTTCCCCTTAAATCGAGTCCGGATTGAGTGACTGACGACGTTACCATTAATATGCGCCAGTCAATGGATACACCGAGGGTCCACACTAGTACACTACTACCAGCACTTATACCAACAATTATATAGCCTATAATAGTACTAATTATTAATTATTATTATTATTATTATTATTATTAGTATTATTATTATTATTATTAGTATTAGTATTATTATGTTTATGTTTATGTTTGTTATGTGTATTATTATTATTATTATTATTATTATTATTATTATGTGTATTATTATTATTATTATGTTTATTATTACTTTACCATTCTTATGTATTTATATACAGTACATATCATTGCATTCAGATATTAACAATTTTGTTTTCCTATGTGTATGAAGGAGACAAAAGGCAACACTGCTTGTAACAAGTTTTTCCCCAAAGTTGAAAGAGTGATAGATATCCAGATTCAAGGTACTGTACTGTACGTTAGAGTCAAGCTGACTGGACCAACGGAGCTGGAGGCAGTTTAAGTCATAGGATGAGAGAAAGATAGATTGAGGAAGAGAGTTCCCCCCCCCCCCTCTCCGTAAGGGAAGAGGTATACCCTGAGAAATCTCTGAAGAACACTGAATATTAATATAGCGTTAGAAGAGGGAGAGAGATGTAACATTACGGAGTGTAGAGAGAGATTGTAGGGAATAAGTTTAAGGAAGTGACTTGATGAGACAAAATACTTTCGACTCTATTCTTTCGATAAGTGTGGTATGAGTGGAATCTCTCCACACATTCGAACAATACTCGATACATAGGCGCACTGCACCACTGTACAGAACAAGAAGCTGTGTGGAGGTAAAGAAACCATGGGGACGGTTTAGCACACCTATCTTCTAGGAAGCAAGAGGTCAGAAGAAAAATAAATACCAAAAATACTGATAGAAAAAGAAGGGATAATTTGTGTATTGTTGAGGTATAAGGGATAGACGTGTGCAAAATTGTTTTGGGTAGATTAATGCAGAAATTGGGGTTTGAAAGCATTGAAAATAACAAAAAAAATTCTGCCCCAGTCGGAAATAGTTGATAGATCAGAAGATAGGCGTGCTGTGGGTTCAGCATGTGAGTTTTGGAGTGATTGCATGCTGGGTCATTGTGGAAAACTAGTTCAATATTGTATGGTAAAGTCATCAGCATATGAGTGGATAGGACTGGCGGTACAATTGAGATCATAAATAAATATTAGAAAGAAAACTGGAGACTGGACAAAATACTGAAGAATACCGGAGTTGATAGGTTCAGGACATGAGTGATGGCCACCCACAACCACAGCTATGGAAAGGCCGAAAAGAAAATTAGAGACAAACCGTAGGCGGGTAGCTTAGAAATTAAAGATTTGTGCCAGACTCTACCTAAGCCTTTCAATATGTCTAGTGCAATATAAAGGGTCTCACCGAAGTCCCAAAAGAAGGATGACCAAGAGTTAGTAGAATAAGAAAGAAGATTTCCAGTAGAGCGGCCCTTAAGGAAACCATACTGACAATATGAAAATAGATTATGGGAGGACAAATTTAATCCTTAAGCAATTTTGAATTCAGAATAGTGTTTTAAACTTTAGAGATGCAAGAAATGAGAGCAATTGGACAATAGTTGGAGGGTGAGAGTGGTCACCCTTCTATGGGACAGGTTGAATGAGAGCAAACTTCAAGCAAAAAGGCAAGACATTAGAGGAAAGGCAGAATCAAAAGAGTTTGCCTAGGCAGGGAGTCAGCACAGAAGAGTTTCTGAGTACAACAGGAGGAACACCATCCGGTCCTTACGCTTTCTTAGCATAAAACCCAGAGAGTGCAGAAAGTACATCCTTAGAAGAGACACTCAGAAAGCTCTGAAGAACAATAATTAATGCAATAGCGGTAACAGAGTGAGAGAGATGCAACATTGCGGTGTGTATAGAGAGATTGTAGAGTATTAGGAAGATAAGGTTAATTGATGAGACAAAATACTTTTGATTACCCTTCCGAGGAGTGCAATATTGGTTGAACCTCCCCACACATCTGAATAATACTTGATAAATCGGTGCACAGTGCCCCTGTACAGAGCAATAAGCAATACGTTTTAATATTTGTCAATTATATTGCCGCAAACCTAAAGCAGTGCTCATAACTTGTGTAACAACGACGTTTAGCGCCAACGTTCGGAAGGGGTTAACTCCAAGTTAGGGAGACTGAGGGTGTTTCTCCTTATGGTGTTATAGTATAGTTTATTGTAGTTTTAGGTTGATTGAAGTAGACTGGTAGGTTCTCTACTCTCCGTCCTGCTCTCTCGTAGATAGGTAGATGAATAAATGTGATAGATAATCACCGCCACCACCCTTACATTGTAGGTAAAGGAAAATATATCTGTATCCAAACCACGTTGATTTATTCAAACAAATGTAGATACAAAATAGTACAAAGAGAATTCCCTAAGATTGGAGGGAATCTCCCGGGGTTGTGATCGGCCCCATAGCTCGTGTCAAAGTCCTCAAAACCTTCTCTCCTACCTTCTCTTCTTTCCTCCCACACACACACATAACATGTTATCTTAACTTCCGGTCACATGAACAGAGCCTGGGTGAGATCAAAAGTGCAAGAGTAAGGAGTAGTATAAACTGACAAGAGTAAGGAGTAGTATAAACTGACAGGACAACACCAGAGTAAGGAGTAGTATAAACTGACAAGAGTAAGGAGTAGTATAAACTGACAAGAGTAAGGAGTAGTATAAACTGACAGGACAACACCAGAGTAAGCAGTAGTATAAACTGACAGGACAACACCAGAGTAAGGAGTAGTATAAACTGACAGGACAACACCAGAGTAAGGAGTAGTATAAACTGACAGGACAACACCAGAGTAAGGAGTAGTATAAACTGACAAGAGTAAGGAGTAGTATAAACTGACAGGACAACACCAGAGTAAGGAGTAGTATAAACTGACAGGACAACACCAGAGTAAGGAGTAGTATAAACTGACAGGACAACACCAGAGTAAGGAGTAGTATAAACTGACAGGACAACACCAGAGTAAGGAGTAGTATAAACTGACAGGACAACACCAGAGTAAGGAGCAGTATAAACTGACAGGACAACACCAGAGTAAGGAGTAGTATAAACTGACAGGACAACACCAGAGTAAGGAGTAGTATAAACTGACAGGACAACACCAGAGTAAGGAGTAGTATAAACTGACAGGACAACACCAGAGTAAGGAGTAGTATAAACTGATAGGACAACACCAGAGTAAGGAGTAGTATAAACTGACAGGACAACACCAGAGTAAGGAGTAGTATAAACTGATAGGACAACACCAGAGTAAGGAGTAGTATAAACCGACAGGACAACACCAGAGTAAGGAGTAGTATAAACTGATAGGACAACACCAGAGTAAGGAGTAGTATAAACTGACAAGAGTAAGGAGTAGTATAAACTGACAGGACAACACCAGAGTAAGGAGTAGTATAAACTGACAGGACAACACCAGAGTAAGGAGTAGTATAAACTGACAGGACAACACCAGAGTAAGGAGTAGTATAAACTGACAGGACAACACCAGAGTAAGGAGTATAAACTGACAGGACAACACCAGAGTAAGGAGTAGTATAAACTGACAGGACAACACCAGAGTAAGGAGTAGTATAAACTGACAGGACAACACCAGAGTAAGGAGTAGTATAAACTGACAGGACAACACCAGAGTAAGGAGTAGTATAAACTGACAGGACAACACCAGAGTAAGGAGTAGTATAAACTGACAGGACAACACCAGAGTAAGGAGTAGTATAAACTGATAGGACAACACCAGAGTAAGGAGTAGTATAAACCGACAGGACAACACCAGAGTAAGGAGTAGTATAAACTGATAGGACAACACCAGAGTAAGGAGTAGTATAAACCGACAGGACAACACCAGAGTAAGGAGTAGTATAAACTGATAGGACAACACCAGAGTAAGGAGTAGTATAAACCGACAGGACAACACCAGAGTAAGGAGTAGTATAAACTGACAGGACAACACCAGAGTAAGGAGTAGTATAAACCGACAGGACAACACCAGAGTAAGGAGTAGTATAAACCGACAGGACAACACCAGAGTAAGGAGTAGTATAAACTGACAGGACAACACCAGAGTAAGGAGTAGTATAAACTGATAGGACAACACCAGAGTAAGGAGTAGTATAAACCGACAGGACAACACCAGAGTAAGGAATAGTATAAACCGACAGGACAACACCAGAGTAAGGAATAGTATAAACCGACAGGACAACACCAGAGTAAGGAATAGTATAAACCGACAGGACAACACCAGAGTAAGGAGTAGTATAAACTAACAGGACAACACCAGAGTAAGGAGTAGTATAAACTAACAGGACAACACCAGAGTAAGGAGTAGTATAAACTAACAGGACAACACCAGAGTAAGGAGTAGTATAAACTGATAGGACAACACCAGACCAGGAAAGTTACAATGAATACCCTCATAGAATGTACAGTCACCCGCATATATATGTAGACCACTGTAAGTAAATCACCTTAAAATTATATGAGGGTTGTAAATAATGGTATTACCTATAACAATGACTGAATCTAACATGTAATACTTGTTCGCTAAAAGATCATATTATACTGTACACAAATACGTATGATCAGTGCACTTCTGCTCAAGGATACTGGTTATACCGGTATCAACTAAATAATGTTCCTGGAATGTCTACATACCCGTGTGTTATTAGAGACCAAGTTATATCTCGCTTCATATGAAAAGCCAGTTTACGATTTATTGTCAGAGTTTTCACAGAGTGCGATTTTGCAATGTAGAAGAAGGAAAGCACAGTGGAATCGTATGTATGATCGACCTTGCGAATTTATGATGAAAGAAGAATTATAGCCTGGTCCTCGATACATCACCTTGCCAATAATAGACGCCACGAAATATGAGCCCAAATCTGGCCCAATATATCCGCAGTGGTGCCGAGGTCCTCAATTCCTCTTGCTGCCATTGACTAGTGCATTAAGGGGGTAGTGCTTGGTGGCTGGTCTATATATTTATTTATTAATTTATTTTTGAGTTTCCTCGCTAGACCTCCATCAGGCTTAAAAAGAAAAGAAAAAGAAGACCCCCTTTCAAGATAAATTTGCAAATTTTTTGGTAGAAAGGTTTCCCGCCCAAAGGCCGGTTCCTTATTAGAGGCTCGCTGTCGTTTGCCAGGAAAAAATCGACACCTAAAGGGCACGAAAGGTCTAAATATTGAAGAAGAAAAAAGAATTAGGCGGAAGGTCTCAAAATCGTCAAATTAACGGAAAAAACGTCTAAAAACCTCAAAAACTAATATTGTAAACATGAGGGATAAAGAGTTCCCTAAAAAGCGAGTAATACCCCCTTAAGCATGATGGGAGCAGCTGTTTATAGGGAGACATCCACGACAATTGACTGCAGTACCTTCCACTCTAACCATCAGGCACAGTCACTAGTAACACTCATTTATCTCAACCTTTGTTTGGTTTTTCTTTACTCATTATGAAAATATACCTCTGTAGGTTTGTAATATGAATATAATTGACTATAGTGTGATGAAAACATTATATTTCTTATTCAATAAATACTAAATGTTATCAACTAAAGGTAGCGCCAGCGAACTTGACAAAAATCTTGACTCCTTAACTTCTTACAACTAGAAATAAATGAAAGCAATCAGGCTGACGTCTCTATCACTTGGGAAGAGTACACCAGGAATATAGGTGTGGATATTTACAGCCAGTTCGCTCTAGGCCCTTTTGAATTTCAGAAAGGTCAGGGATCAAGATTATTGTCAAGTTCGGTGGCGTTACCTAGTCAGTTCGTGTGGTTATCGGGGCTTTGCATAATAAGAAATATAAGATTTTCAAAATGATCTATGCGACTGTAGGCTACATCAATATCAGCTAAAGTTTAATTTATCCATGACCAGACCAGATGGCTGGACTAAAGTAGGAAAGAAGAGTAATTGGACAGAGGAAGAACAAGCTGAGAAGTGAGAAGTACAGTAGAAGACTGAAAGTTCTCGGGCTCAAACAAGTTGCTTCATAGTGATCGATCGCAATACATATATACAATATGTTGTTGTCATATGAAATGTAACAATATGAAGGCGTATATACACCTGTGTTGATATAATGCCTTTGTTACTGTATAAATATAACTAATGGATGGAATGTATTTTCACTATATGACAAATAGGATAGAATAGTATAGTATATGAGTTTAGAATTAGTATAGTATATGAGTTTAGAATTAGTATAGTATATGAGTTTAGAATTAGTATAGTATATGAGTTTAGAATTAGTATAGTATGAGTTTAGAATTAGTATAGTATATGAGTTTAGAATTAGTATAGTATATGAGTTTAGAATTAGTATAGTATAATTTATGAGTTTAGAATTAGTAAGAATTACCATCATATTTCAGTCAATTAAGTTTTACGTGCACACTTTAAGGGAGCCCAGACGGTATTGTGCAGTACAGTAGTAGTTTCGGGATTGCCTTTGTAGCGGCTCTACTGCAGCATCATTTACTGGTTCGGCTCAATGGTTTAAGGAGGGGGTTTAGTTTGCTCTCTAAACCTCTATCAAACTTAAAAAAACACCCCCTTCGATATAAATTTGTATATATTTCGGTAGAAAAATGTCCCGGCCGAAGGCCGGTTCCTCTTCAAATACAGGCTCGCTATCGCTCGCCAGGAAAAAAATCGACACCTATATGTCACGAAAGGTTTTAATATTGGCAATGAAATGGGGCAAAAAGTCTGAGAATCGCCAAACTAATGGGGCGAATGTCTTGAAATATCATAATTAATAGGGCTAAACATGAGGGAGGAGGAGGACTCTAAAAAACCAACTGCCTCCCCTTAAATACAAAAGAATCACTAAGGGCCACTTTACCATACATTTATGTCGTTATTTGTTAGTATCAAAAACATACAAACAACCACCAAACATTTCGTTATTTAAATAATGTGTTCATAGTTGGAATTAGCATTATTATTTAAACAAAATATCAAATATACTGTGAAAGCATTTGTAATTCATGTATTACATATTATAATGGATTAATAACTGTCACATATATAACATATATTTCACATATATTTCACATAATAACTTTCACATATATAACATATATTTCACATATATTTCACATAATAACTCACATATATAACATATATTTCACATATATTTCACATAATAACTTTCACATATATAACATATTTCACATATATTTCACATAATAACTTTCACATATATAACATATATTTCACATATATTTCACATAATAACTTTCACATATATAACATATATTTCACATATATTTCACATAATAACTTTCACATATATAACATATATTTCACATATATTTCACATAATAACTTTCACATATATAACATATATTTCACATATATTTCACATAATAACTTTCAGATATATAACATATATTTCACATATATTTCACATAATAACTTTCACATATATAACATATATTTCACATATATTTCACATAATAACTTTCACATATATAACATATATTTCACATAATAACTTTCAGATATATAACATATATTTCACATATATTTCACATAATAACTTTCATATATGCGACACCCGAATTTGATTAAGGGAAGGTCACCGGCTTTTTTATTTTTTTTATTTATCTCCTTTTCTCTCTTTCCTTGGCTTGTATCCATTCGGCCCCGTTCAGCCAAGTGTTTTAAGACGTTTATTCCCATACAGGTGTCGATTTCTTCCTGGCGAGCGATAGCGAGCCTGCATTTTATGGAGAAATCTGGCTTCGCCGGAGACATTTTTCTATCGAATAATGTACAAATTTAGCTTGCTGTCAAAACAAAAATATATATATGCTGGCTCGCTACCGCTCGCCAGGATAACATTGATACCTGGATGGGGGTAAGCATCTTAAAACAGTAGGCTGAATAGGGCCGAATGGATACAAGCCAAAGAGAGAGGGAGAGAAAGAGAAAAATAAGCGAGGTGGGCTCCCTTAAAAGTAAGAATCCCGAAAATACATAACCAAAACTAAAGGGGCACTTGGGAGAGCGCGGACTTCCACTTAAGCCGGTATCACACAAGAGCATTTATAGTCAACATTCGATGATCAACATTTTTCTGGTAACATTTCTGGAACATTTTGCACTGGTATCGGAAACTAGACTGTTGATAGATGAATTTAGGTGACCGAAATATTCCAAATGTTGACCTCATAAGCTGCCAGACCAGTGTTAAGGATAAATATTGAGTGAAAAAGCGCTCGTGTGATACCGCCTTTACACTGGCGGAGGTATGCGCTCTGAAAAACTGAATCACTTCTTACTGGGTGCATGTTCTATTAGCCCACTGAATTTCGTGAATATCAGTTCATTAGCTATAGAGATATCATGTTTACAGACAAACAGAGAATCAAGCGGATATATAAACACAACCTCCGTCCAACTTTGTAGGCGAGGGTAATAATGGACCCTTGTGTTAAGGGGGGTCACCGGATTTTTGATCATCTTTCTCTCCTTTTCTCTCTTTCCCTGGCTTGTATCCATTTGGCCCCAATCAGCCAACTGTTTTAAGACGTTTATCCCCATCCAGGTGTCGATTTCTTCCTGGCGAGCGATAACGAGCCAGCATTGTATGGAGATTTCCGAAACAAAATTATATAAAAAAATGTACAAATTTAGCTAGCTGTCAAATCAAAAATTATATATGCTGGCTCGCTACCGCTCGCCAGGAAAATATTTACACCTGACTAAAGATGTCTATGTCCTTAGGAGTTAATATATTATGTTTTGTAGTTATAGGTTGATTGTAGAAATTGTAGTGTAGGTTGATCTCAGCTCTCGTTCACTGCTCTCGTAGTTTGATAGATTATATTAATTATGATAGATATTATAGTAATAGTAATGCCGCCATCCCACTTATACCAAGTCAAATAGAGAGGGAGAGAAAAGAAAAGAAAAACGAGGTGGGATCCCTTAAGACGCTGAAGAGCAAACACTAGCCCGGACAGGAGTGCAATATGTTGGCTATGAAAGGTTGTCTACCCTCCCCTTGAAGTCTGCCCGTGAGTATGGGAGGAGAGGGCTGGGTCTTGTGTGATGGCTGAAGCACACGCTACACTGCCTCCAACAACAATAATTATCCTAGGGCCTTTTCCATTCCTGAGTGAGTGTATATATATATACTGTATATATACCGGTATGTTTTTGTTTTCTTTCTATGTGAATGAGGGAGACAAAAGGCATAACTTCCTGCAACAAGTGCCTCCCCCAGATTTCAAAGAGTGACAGGGCCGAAATCAAGGGATGTTCGAGCTAAAATACCTGGACACACGGAGTTTGAAGCAATTTAAGTCATAGGAAGAGGGAAAGACTAATTCTGGGAGAGAGTTCCAGAGCTCAGCAGTTGAATAGAAGAAAGTCTGAGAATAGCGCTTCACTCTTGGGTTGGAGAGTTGCACAGAGTAGGGGTGTGATTGTGTTGCAAGGCGGGTACTACGTACCCTACGTAGAGGAGGTGGTATACACTGGGAAAGCTCCGAGGAACACTGATTATTGTAGTAGCAATAGAATAGTGAGAGAGATGCAACATTGCGGCGAAGAGAGATAGAGATTACAGAGAGTTGGTGAGTGGATGGGAGTTAATGATACGAAAGGCTTTCCTTTCTACTTTATACAGTATATATATATATATATATACTGTATATATATATATATATATATATGTATATATGTTAGTATAGCCAGGTAATAGATTCTCTTTTAAACAGACGAGGTTAAAAGCAATAGCAGTTTCAGCATTCAGGATTTTATTGTTATAGCTTTCAATAGTTCTAACAATTTTCCTCTGGGGTTCAGAGATGAGGTACAACAGGTTAGCAAAATTCATGGTGGATCCAACGCTTCACATGTAAACATCTTGCATCTTCAGGGAATGGAGAGGTAATGATTAGAATAGGGACAAAGCATCATATTTATACACAATTCGAGGATCAAGAATAGGGAGGTGGGTGGAGCTACTGGGTGTGTGGTGGCTGTTCATTGATGGAAGGCAGTCTATTCGCGAGATGGGCACTAAATCTTATCGCTGGTTGGTTGTTGGCTGTGGGTGGCTGTGATTGACAACTGACAACACCAACCAATCACAGCCACCCACAGCCAACAACCAACCACCGATAAGATTTAGTGCCCGTCTCGCGAATAGACTGCCTTCCACCAATGAACAGCCACCACACACCCAGTAGCTCCGCCCACCTCCCTATTCTTGATCCTCGAATTTTGTATAAATATGATGCTTTGTCCCTATTCTAATTATTACCTCTCCATTCCCTGAAGATGCAAGATGTTTACTTGTGAAACGTTGGATCCACCATGAATTTTGCTAACCTGTTGTACCTCATCTCTGAACCCCAGAGAAAAATTGTTAGAACTATTGAAAGCTATAACAATAAAATCCTGAATGCTGAAACTGCTATTGCTTTTAACCTCGTCTGTTTAAAAGAGAATATATATATATATATATATATATATATATATATATATATATATATATATATATATATATACAGAATATATATATACAGTATATATATATATATATATATATATATATATATATATATATATATATATATACTGTATATATATATAGATATATATATATATATATAATATATATATACTGTATATATGTTACAAAGGACTTTTGACAGTCACTGCAAGTATGGGTTAAGATTAGGAAGACGTTTTGAGATACGATCCTATGTTATCTTATAAGGGTTAAGTATTACTCTTAGTAAGGATGACTAATGGTGTCTATGTCCTCAGGAGTTAATATATTATGTTTTGTAGTTATAGGTTGATTGTAGAAGTTGTAGTGTAGGTTGATCTCAGCTCTCGTTCACTGCTCTCGTAGTTTGATGATAATTTTTAATTATGATAGATATATAGTAATAGTTAATGCCGCCACCATCCAACTTATACCTTATACATATTATATATGTAGGCAAAGGGGAAAAGGAAAGAATGTTTGGTATCCAGAACCAACTTTTATATTTATTCAAGAAACAACTGAATATAGTATACAGATGTACTAAATATATAAGTGAGAGAGACTTCCCTATATTGAGAGGGAACTCTTAAGGGTTTCTTGTCTTGCCCGTGGCTAAAGTCTATCTGCCAGTTCTCAATACCTCTCAATACCTCTCTCCACCTCACACCTCCACTGGTCACCTCTACAACACGTGATCGTCATTGGTCATACGATCAGATGCTTGGGCGACATCAAGGTTCCAGAGTAAGCTTTATTTGTGTGGGAAAGGAACCTGAGTCAATGGTTTTAGAAGGGGGAAGTTACAAAGAGTTACAATGAATACCCCCTCAGAATGTATAGCTACCTGCATTAGATGATTCATAGTAAGTATACTATCTAAAAATTATATGAGAGATGGTTATAATGATTGCATAGTAAATAGTACAATCTTGAGATGTAATATATATATATATATATATATAATATACCGGTATATATATATATATATATATATATATATATATATATATATATATATACCGGTATATATATATATTTTTGTTTGTATATATATATATATATATATATATATATATATACCGGTATATATATATATATATATTTTATATATATATATATATAATATATATATATATATATATATATATATATATATATATATATATATATATATATATATTATATATATATATAAACTACTCACCGGTGGAAAAGCTCCTATGCTAAGTGTTGTTGTCTCGTCTCTCCATTTCTTGTCTGGTTTCTTCCTGGCACACTTGCCATCTCTGGGGGCCAGTCAGTTAGTCTTTTACTCCAACTATTATCCTTTCTTCTTGCTACATGTCCTGCCCATCTCCACTTTGGCTCTTTTATCATTTGTAGAATATCCTTGACTTTGTTTTGCTCTCTTACCCAAGATGGTTGCTTCCTATCTCTAAGTATTTTCCCGAGCATTGATCTTTCCATTGCTCTGTGTGCACTCTTAACTATTCTCCATTGTTTTTCATAGTTTCCAAATTTCAAATTCAGAGATCATGGCTGGTAGTACGCACTGGTTATAAACGTTACGCTGAAGGCATATTAGTAGTGTACTTTTCATGATATTCCTTTGTCTGCCGAATGTTTTCCATCCTTAAGTGATTTGCCTTAAATTTCCATGTTCATTGTCTTTCGTTAGCTTCAATAGTTATCCAAGATAACTGTACTCTTCTGCTTCCTCTAGAATTTCACCACTAATTATTCTACGTTGTGTTCCATCATTGTACCCAACTTACAGTAGGTCTTACTCCTGTTGATTTTTGTATCTACTTTGAAACTTATTTACATCATTGAGCATTTCTTGAAGCTTTTCTGCTCTATCTGAAATTATGATTATGTCATCTGCATGTTTGAGATAGTTAAGGTATTCCCCTTCTATATATATTTCCGCTGATTCACATGAAAACTTTCAAGACAGCCTGTGAACATCTTTGGTAAAATTGTCTCCCTGCCTCACTCCTTTCCCAATCGTTATCTTCTCTGTGTCTTTGTGTAACCGAACCACAGCAGTGCATATATATTTTACTCATACTCTAGGACCTTTATATATGTTTAATATATTTCGTGTTCATGTAATGAGTTTGCTATAACTGTTATCTCTACCGAATTGAAGGCCTTTTCATAGTCTACAAACGCTATGCAAAGAGGTAAATTATACTCTGAGGTTTTCTACGCTAATGAAATTGAACGGGGCTTATGTTTTAGCCTCTGTTTGTCTGTTTGTATGTAAACATTTTATCTCAATAAGTTATGAATCGATGTTCACGAAAGTTCGTGGGTAGATAGACTATGAGCAAAGGAAGAAGTGCTTCAATTTAGGAGGTGATCAATAGAACGCATACCTCTGCCAGCGTAGGTGGCTCAAAACATTATGAATCGAGGTTCACGAAATTTGGTGGACAGATAGGATATGTACTGTACCAAAGCTCCATTTAGGAGGCGATCGGTAGAGTGCATACTTCTGCCAGCGTAGGTGGAGGAATGCGCTCTCCCAAATGCTCCTCTAGTTGTATACATGGTTGAATATTTACTTCTAAATCCTGTTTGTTCCCAATATTGTTTTTTAATTAGAAGTTAATCTAACCTATTTGTGAGAAATTTGGAAAACAACTTGTTAATAACTGACAATAAACTAATGGGACAGTACTGGCCGAGATCATTCTTATCGCCTTCTTTGTTATTATGTCTGTATTAATTACCCTTTTACTACAGCCAGTGTAAATATACATCCTCTGTAAATAATTGCCTATACCCGGCGACGTACATATACGTTTTGATAGTACCGGCTGAGTTGCTTGAACCAGCCCGATCGGCTTGTTACCAGACGTTTCCAGGAGGTTCTATGGCTTGGTTGCAAGAGGATGTGTGTACAATAAAGAGGTGTTTTAGAAGCTGAATATCAACTAACTGCACACACACTGCTGCCCCTTTCCTAGCTTCCTACAAACACACACACACTGCTCCCCCTTTCCTAGCTTCCTACAAACACACACACACTGCTCCCCCTTTCCTAGCTTCCTACAAACACACACACTGCTCCCCCTTTCCTAGCTTCCTACAAACACACACACACTGCTGCCCCTTTCCTAGCTTCCTACCAACACACACACTTTGCCTTTTCTAATTGTTTCTTCAACTTAGTTCATGTTTCCTTTTCTCTCTTTTTCTTTTCGTCTTTTGTTGATTAGCTTGTTTAGTTTCGCTCTCTCTCTTTCATCTCTTCTTAGTTTTGATTTGCATTCTTCTTCTTCTCATTACGAAATGTACAGTGGTTTGTGAATACTTTGCTGGTGTTTGTGCTCCCTATCTTTTTTTCTGTTTCTCTGATTGCTAATGTCAGATGTTGTTTACTTTATCGATGTAATTTTCACTATTGTCGAGAGCTTGAAATCTATTTCTAAGTTCTAGCTCAAATTTGATCTCATGCTTTTTATCTTTCACTATATATATCTTCTTCCTGAAAGCTAGTTTACTTCGTATTGCTTTAAAATTGAACTACCATTCTATGATCACTCCTTATGTTTACCTTACTAATAACAGTGGCAATGTAAACTCTGTTGTTTTTATCTCTTATGATGAAGTCTATCACATTGTTATTCCATTGGAATTCTCCAGGTCCACTTGCGTCTTCTACGTTGTTGGAAGAGTGTTCATTATCGTACAATAATATTTGTTTCTGCAAAGCTAACTAAGACTTCTTTGTCATTCTGTTTGGCTACTCCGAACTTTCTAATGCATTATTCCCCTGCCATATTTCATCCAACTATGGCATTGACGTCTCCGACAATCATTGTGTATGTGAGCTACTAAATGTTTGTATACTCCCAGCCGGACTTGAAGCACCAACAGTCAGGACAAGTGTCAATGCTTTAATCCTCAACACCACGGCATGATAAAGGATACTTAACCTTTTCCTATCTATATTAAGGAGAAAGGAAATCATACATGGAGAGAATATTTCACTTCATACACATGTCGTAGGATCTCAGATATTCTGAAAATGGCTAATGAAACCTTGTATCAGTTAAAACAGTATATTTGTTCGCCTTCCCCGTGTGTTCAGTCAAGCATATGTATAATCCATCACCTATGAGTGTTCATATGTATAATCCATCACCTATGAGTGTTCATATGTATAATCCATCACCTATGAGTGTTCATATGTATAATCCATCACCTATGAGTGTTCATATGTATAATCCATCACCTATGAGTGTTCATATGTATAATCCATCACCTATGAGTGTTCATGTTGGTTAAAAAGGGCTCCCATTGAGTTAACATAAATTATTCCATTTATCCTTGTCTTCCTGTAATGGTAAGACCCAGACCCCACCCCCAGCGTTGAGTGTGCTTGTTAAATTCGTATGTGTTGTCCTATATGAAGTTATAACAACGCACCAATTGTGTTTATAAAGTGTGTATTCTGTGCGCTCCACACGCATTGATAGAGTCATTGGGAAGGGGAGAAACATTCACTCGATATAATAAGTTAGTGTATATCAGTTCTAAAGGTATATTCTGAATAGTTATTATGGTACCACGAGTGTTCATGAAAGTGTATATTCTGTGAAATGTTAGAAGCACTCCACGCGCATTCATATTCATTGAAAAGGATATAATCTTTCATTCAATGTAAGAAATGCTTATCAATTGACCACTTGCGAGTTTCGTTCTATAAGGAAGTTGGAGCTGTGGCCATCACTATTTAGCATAATTATCAGCTAAAATACGGTCAAAATATATGTATAAATATATATATTTTTTTATCATACTTTGTATCCATCAGAAACCCATATTATTATTGAATTTCTCTTGAATATCGATGTTCACGGCTCCAACTTCCTTATAGCCAAAAACTCGCAAGTGGTCAATTCTAAAGGTATAATTCTGAATAATCGTAAAATTGTCAGGTGTGATGATAATCGTGCATATTCTGTGCAGTTATAAAGACGCTGCACGTGCATTCATAGAGTTATTGTGAAGGGTAGAAGCAGTCACCGATATAACAAGACTTTATCAATTATAAGGATATTTTCTGTGAATTTGTAACGTCGTGCGTTCATACAAGTGTACATTCTAGGAAGTGGTACCGGCATCACATAGAAGTCCAATAGGTTGACTAGGAATAATAATTACATTCTAGGAAGTGGTACCGGCATCACATAGAAGTCCAATGGGTTGACTAGGAATAATAATTACATTCTAGGAAGTGGTACCGGCATCACATAGAAGTCCAATGGGTTGACTAGGAATAATAATTACATTCTAGGAAGTGGTACCGGCATCACATAGAAGTCCAATGGGTTGACTAGGAATAATAATTACATTCTAGGAAGTGGTACCGGCATCACATAGAAGTCCAATGGGTTGACTAGGAATAATAATTACATTCTCGTAGTAACGGTATAGGTTATTAAGGGGGGTCACCCGATTTTGTTCTCTTTTTCTCTTTCTCTGGCTTGTATCCATTCGGCCCCATTCAGTCACTGTTTTAAGACGTTTAACCCCATCCAGGTGTCGATATCTTCCTGGCGAGCGATAGCGAGCCAGCATTGTATGGAGATATTTGACTTCGCCGGAGAAATTTTTCTATCGACAAATTTACAAATTTAGCTTGCTCTCAAAACAAAATCATATATATGCTGGCTCGCTACCGATCACCAGGAAAATATTGACACCTGGATGGGGGTAAACGTCTTAAAACAGTAGGCTGAATGGATACAAGCCAAAGAGAGAGGGAGAGAAAGAGAAAAAAAGCGAGGTGGGCTCCCTTAATGAAGGTTGGTGTGACACCGAGTGTGTTTCAACAATTGCTAAACATAGATTAACCCCACCGCTCATTCATCCAAATAATAACAATGCTTTCTTCTCACGGTCCACCCCCTTTCTACAAACACACACACACTGCTCCCCCTTTCATAGCTTTCTACAAACACACACACACTGCTCCCCCTTTCCTAGCTTTCTACAAACACACACACACTTCTCCCCCTTTCCTAGCTTCCTACAAACACACACACACTGCTCCCCCTTTCCTAGCTTTCTACAAACACACACACACTGCTCCCCCTTTCATAGCTTTCTACAAACACACACACACTGCTCCCCCTTTCCTAGCTTCCTACAAACACACACACACTGCTTCCCCTTTTCCTAGCTTTCTACAAACACACACACACAAACGGGTGAAATTTGTAGAGCTACGACGCAAAGCCAAAAAGTTAATTAAGCAAAGTAAAAAGACCCTAGAGTTACATATTGCGAATCAAAGTAAATCAAACCCGAAAGAATTCTATAGTTATATCAGAAAGAAAAAAGTAGTTACTTCAACTGTTGGACCGTTAGTCAATGAAAATGGAGAATACACCAAAGACGAAGTACAAATGAGTAATGCCCTCAATACCTTCTTTGTATCAGTTTTTACAACAGAAGAGCTCAGTGATATCCCTACACCATCGCCGATTCAGATTGATAATTCAGATGTTCTAAGCAATATCACCGTTACAGAGAGAGAAGTATTGAATTGTTTAGATAAACTCAAGGTAAATAAAACGCCTGGACCTGATACAATCTCGCCTAGAGTTCTAAAGGAAGCTAAGGATGAGCTCTCCAAACCACTGACATTACTATTCAATAAACCCTTTCAGTCTGGAACTATGCCTGATCAGTGGAAGATAGCCAACGTAACACCGATATTCAAAAAAGGCAGCAAATCCCTACCCAGTAACTATCGTCCAATTAGCTTAACCTCAGTTGTATGTAAAATGCTAGAAACGGTCATAAGAGACAGACTCGTAAATCACTTAGAGGAAAATAACATACTTAAAGATACTCAACACGGCTTTCGTAAAAAACGTTCCTGTTTAACAAACCTCTTAGACTTCTTCCACGATATCCTCAACCTCTACAATGAGAGTAAAGCTGTAGATATTATATACCTTGATTTTCAAAAGGCCTTTGACAAAGTTCCCCACAAACGTTTACTGCTAAAACTAAAAGCGCATGGAATACAAGACGGTGTGTTGAAATGGATAGAAAATTGGCTCAGCGACAGAAAGCAAAGAGTAGTCATAAATGGTAAGGCATCTAAATGGACCAATGTAAGTAGCGGGGTACCCCAGGGATCGGTACTAGGACCAATTCTCTTTCTAATTTACATCAACGACATAGATGAGGGTCTCACCTGTACAATCTCAAAATTTGCTGACGATACAAAAATTGCAAATAGCGTACTCTCAAAAGATCAAGTTGACGATATGCAACACAATCTAGATAAATTGTCACATTGGGCCCAAATTTGGCAAATGAGTTTCAATGCGGATAAATGTAAAGTACTACATATCGGATACCTAAATGAGAAAGCAAACTATTCGATGAATGGCACTCAGCTTAAGAATGTAAACAGAGAAACCGATCTGGGAGTAACAATATCGAGTAACCTAAAACCGAGTCAACAATGTTCAAAAGTTGTTAAGAAGGCAAACAAAATAATTGGCTTTATAGGCAGGTCATTTGAGCATAAATCCAAAGACGTTATCCTAACCCTTTACAATTCCTTAGTCCGCCCTCTTCTGGAATACTGCGTTCAATGCTGGTGCCCTTATTACCAAAAAGACATAAACAAGCTAGAACGAGTTCAACGTAGAGTTACCAAAATGATACCTAGCCTAAAGAACAAACCATACCAAGAGTGTCTTAGAGAATTAAATCTATTTCCTTTAACCCAGCGCAGATTAAGAGGTGACTTAATTCAAGTGTTCAAAATCATCAAAGGCATCGACAATATGAACTGTAGTAAGTACTTCACTATCGACCAATCTAATTACACGCAGGGAAACGGTTGCAAAATTATTGGTGAATCTTTTAACTCACACGAATCTAAGAATTTCTTCTTCAATCGAGTTGTCAACTTGTGGAATGGGCTTCCCCGAGACGTTATAGACTGCAGCACCGTTGATTCATTTAAACTCCGCCTAGACAAATATCTCGCATCAAACCCGCGACTGACTGCGTTTGTAAATGAATAACTTTATTTTATCCTCCCCTCAGTTACTAACCCATATGTCCCCTACTAACTTCCTAGCCCTGCCACGGACATTAGTTCCAGGGCAGTAGTTCCCTATCCAATGTTCCCTTACCCACTCTAAACCACTGTTTGGACACTTGATCCTCAGTGTTTTGGAGGACTAGCAGCCTAGAAGGGTCACTAGACCTGTTGTTGCTTGATTTCCTTTGTACTCCTTTGTACACTGCTCCCCCTTTCCTAGCTTTCTACAAACACATACACACTGCTCCCCCTTTCCTAGCTTTCTACAAACACACACACACTGCTCCCCCTTTCCTAGCTTTCTACAAACACACACACTGCTCCCCCTTTCATAGCTTTCTACAAACACACACACACTGCTCCCTTTCATAGCTTTCTACAAACACACACACACTGCTCCCCCTTTCATAGCTTTCTACAAACACACACACACTGCTCCCCCTTTCCTAGCTTTCTACAAACACACACACTGCTCCCCCTTTCATAGCTTTCTACAAACACACACACACTGCTCTCTCTTTCATAGCTTTCTACAAACACACACATACTGCTCCCCCTTTCATAGCTTTCTACAAACACACACACACTGCTCCCCCTTTCCTAGCTTTCTACAAACACACACACACTGCTCCCCCTTTCCTAGCTTTCTACAAACACACACACACTGCTCCCCCTTTCCTATCTTTCTACAAACACACACACACTACTCCCCTTTTCCTATCTTTCTACAAACACACACACACTGCTCCCCCTTTCCTAGCTTTCTACAAACACACACACACACACACTGCTCCCCCTTTCCTAGCTTTCTACAAACACACACACACACTGCTCCCCCTTTCCTAGCTTTCTACAAACACACACACACTGCCCCCCCTTTCCTAGCTTTCTACAAACACACACACACTGCCCCCCCTTTCCTAGCTTTCTACAAACACACACACACTGCTCCCCCTTTCCTAGCTTTCTACAAACACACACACACTGCCCCCCCTTTCCTAGCTTTTCCTTTAATACTTCGCATCTTCCCGCCTCCTTGGCCGGACCTCACTCCTCGTTCTCCCTCCGTCCCCCTCTCCTTTCAGCTTCTGTTTTAATTATCCGCCACCTGACCTTTCACCTACGGGCTTCTCGCCCCCTTCTCTTATAACAATGCCACCTCCCCCCTTTCTTTATGTCTGCAGACAAAATTTCCCAACACCGCCTCCAGCTACTGAATGAGCCAGAGGTTAATGATCTTTTAATCACTGCAGACATACTGTAGATAACAGGTGGCATTGTTCTTCCCCCATCAATATGTCCCTTAGTACACTTTTTTCAGTGGGAAACGACGTTTTCTCTATCCTAAATGACGTATTTCATTTCAATTATATATTTTACTATAAAAATCGTTATTGTTCGAGTTGAATCGACAATGTCAAACAAATTGAACGAACGATCGTTCGGAAATGGAGAACAAACACTTGGAACGATATTTATCACTTGAAAATGGCCACTTCGCACATGAATTGGCATTGTTTGCACAGTGTTCGACATTATTGCAGTTGCTATCGCGACAAATTTCAAGAAATCTCATGGAGAAAATGAACTATTTATGCCAATTAAATAGTGTCAGGCAATGAAACAAGTTACTTTATTGCTTTGCACAGCCAGTTATTGTGATTGGGTATCGTACTTCACACTTTACTGTAGTTGGTTAATGCCATATAATCAAGGTGATGTTTGGGCAACTCTCCAACTCAAAAGTGCAACGTTATTCTCAATCTTTCTTCTATTCAACAACTGAGATCTGGAACTCTCTCCCAGTATTAGTTTTTCCCTCATCTTATGAATTAAATTGCTTCAAACTCCGTGTGTCCAGACATTTCAGCTCGAACGTCCCTTAATTTTGGCCCTGTCACTCTTTCAACTCTGGGTGAGGCACAGGCAGTTCTGCCTTTTGTCTCCCTTACTCACATAGAAAGAAACAAAATATATATATATAGTATATGTATATATGGTCGATATTAGTCACTTCACTTCAACATAAACGTGTTTTGGAGCAGGATAGGTGGCACTGTTTTTCTTTTTCTTTTTTCTTGGTGGACATAATATACACGTGAGACAACTATGTTGCTTTAGCTACACAGCAGGGAATGAAGGGCACCACAACCTGGAGTGTATTTAAGAAATATATCGCGACTGGTGAAGTAATATATCGCGACTGGTGAAGAAATATATCGCGACTGGTGAAGTAATATATCGCGACTGGTGAAATATATCGCGACTGGTGAAGTAATATATCGTGACTGGTGAAGTAATATATCGCGACTGGTGAAGTAATATATCGCGACTGGTGAAATATATCGCGACTGGTGAAGTAATATATCGTGACTGGTGAAATCGTTGCATCTAGAAAAGGTGTAACCCGCCCGAGAAAGGCACTTTGTTTTATGTATCCCCACCGTAGGTTTTTGTCTTTATCCAATGTTCATTATTGTTATATACTTATGTGTATCTGTAACCCAAGCTAGCATTGTATTTGATGTGTATATTGTCTGATCTTATATATAGTTCTAAAGTAAGCTAAGGATGAGCTCTCCAAACCACTGACATTACTATTCAATAAATCCTTGCAGTCTGGAACTATGCCTGATCAGTGGAAGATAGCCAACGTAACACCGATATTCAAAAAAGGCAGCAAATCCCTACCCAGTAACTATCGTCCAATTAGCTTAACCTCAGTTGTATGTAAAATGCTAGAAACGGTCATAAGAGACAGACTCGTAAATCACTTAGAGGAAAATAACATACTTAAAGATACTCAACACGGCTTTCGTAAAAACCGTTCCTGTTTAACAAGCCTCTTAGACTTCTTCCACGATATCCTCAACCTCTACGATGAGAGTAAAGCTGTAGATATTATATACCTTGATTTTCAAAAGGCCTTTGACAAAGCTCCCCACAAACGTTTACTGCTAAAACTAAAAGCGCATAGAATACAAGACGGTGTGTTGAAATGGATAGAAAATTGGCTCAGCGACAGAAAGCAAAGAGTAGTCATAAACGGTAAGGCATCTAAATGGACCAGTGTAACTAGCGGTGTACCCCAGGGATCGGTACTAGGACCAATTATCTTTCTAATTTACATCAACGACATAGATGAGGGTCTCACCTGTACAATCTCAAAATTTGCTGACAATACAAAAATTGCAAATAGCGTACTCTAAAAAGAACAAGTTGACGATATACAACACAATCTAGATAAATTGTCACATTGGGCCCAAATTTGGCAAATGAGTTTCAATGCGGATAAATGTAAAGTACTATATATCGGATACCTAAATGAGAAAGCAAACTATTCGATGAATGGCACTCAGCTTAAGAATGTAAACAGAGAAACCGATCTGGGAGTAACAATATCGAGTAACCTAAAACCGAGTCAACAATGTTCAGAAGTTGTTAAGAAGGCAAACAAAATAATTGGATTTATAGGCAGGTCATTTGAGCATAAATCCAAAGACGTTATCCTAACCCTTTACAATTCCTTAGTCCGCCCTCTTCTGGAATACTGCGTTCAATGCTGGTGCCCTTATTACCAAAAAGACATAAACAAGCTAGAACGAATTCAACGTAGAGTTACCAAAATGATACCTAGCCTAAAGAACAAACCATACCAAGAGCGTCTTAGAGAATTAAATCTATTTCCTTTAACCCAGCGCAGATTAAGAGGTGACTTAATTCAAGTGTTCAAAATCATCAAAGGCATCGACAATATGAACTGTAGTAAGTACTTTACTATCGACCACTCTACTTACACGCGGGGAAACGGTTGCAAAAGTATTGGTAAATCTTTTAACTCACACGAATCTAAGAATTTCTTCTTCAATCGAGTTGTCAACTTGTGGAATGGGCTTCCGCATCAAACCCGCGACTGACTGCTTTGTAAATGAATAACTTTATTTTATGCTCCCCTCAGTTACTAACCCGTATGTACCCTACTAACTTCCTAGTCCTGCCACGGGCAGTAGTTCCCTTTCCAATGTTCCCTTACCCACTCTAAACCACTGTTTTGACACTTGATCCTCAGTGTTTTGGAGGACAAACAGCCTAGAAGGGTCACTATACCTGTTGTTGCTTGATTTCCTTTGTACTCCTTTGTACTGAATGGATTAAATGCCCAAATTGTAATGCACCTGTTGTGATTGTATAAGCATCATATTGTGTCTCGATAAATTCCCCATCATTTTATGATTGATTTACAGTGATTTGACAGTATTTACCTCTTTATATAAATGTTTCTAATACATTGCGTTTCTCTATTTTTCAACAGGTAAGCATGGATGTTCTGGGTGTTCTGGGGTGCAGAGTGGGTTCCCCCATCATCAGGCAATCAGCCTCTAGTGTTTCAACCTGTTTGGTCAGTAATTTGTTTTTTTTATATACATTTACATATCAAGGAATGGTTTTTATTTTGAAAATTTCATACCAAAGTGCCTGCAAATTTTAATACTCACAGAAACTTGCTCAAATACGCTATAGATGATGGCCAGAAAGTCAAAGATTATGTTAGTACCATTGATAGGTTAATATATTATGTTCATACATAATTATATTTTTTATGAATGTATTTATCCTAGGGGTATGCTGTACCCCACTTCTCTGTGTTTGTCCCAGTTACAGGAGTTTCTCGGTTCTTGGGTTAAATTCATGTGCAAAATATAGAACACATAATGTAGGTTGTAGCAAACTGGTTAACATAAACAAAGGGTAATAATCATTTTATGTAACAATGCACACACGTTTAGTGGTCTTTTTCAGCCTATCAACCATTGACAACGGGAAGTTTGATAGGAGCCCAATGAAATCGTTTAGAATTAGTAAAAATACACACAGACAATGAATTTTCACAATGAAGGAATTATCAGGAGCATGTCTAAATCTATTGACTACAAAACTAATTTGTTCAGACGAATAAAATAACCTATCAACGAGAATAAAATGAAAAGACGTTACCATACTCACAGATTTTATTATTTGTATTATTTATGTGTTCCGTAATGAAAGCCAAATTAATTTGTTGATTTGTTCTCATATAGTGTATACAAATTGTGTAATATCTTAAGTGTAATTTTATGCGCAGACACATGCATTATAGCGTCGTCATCATCATGGAGTGAGGAAGTACATGAACGAAGGTGGTGCTGGTTGGGGAGGGCGTCGACTGACAGATAGATCATCATAATTATGTGGGTTGAACTTCGGTCTGACAGAGGAACAGCTTCGCGGCATCTTAGTATGACGGAGATGAGCACTGAATTAATATGTAGGTCATACAGTCTATGCTTATTCAGTTCTTTGACAATTTACCCAAGCATTAATAGCTTTTATTGCGGTACATGCATGTGTTATTAACCCTTTAAGATTTACAAATTCAAATGTTCCGCATAATTGTTCAAACCAAGTCACATTCCATTCTCATACTCGACTTTCAGGATTGGGACATGGAGGGTAGGATGCCAGAGGATGGTGATTATTGGCAATATATTAAGATGATATCACATCAAAACTGCTCTCTCTAAAATGTGTTTACATATTACGTACTTTCCAGAAACGTTCCCTCCTGTGGTGAGTAGTTAACCCTTTCACGCATTTATGACGCAGAGGTTGCCAGATTAGCAATACTAAATAGAGTTCTCTCACTCTTATAATTACCTCTCCAAAATTATTTTTCTGCCCACAGCTAACTCAAAGACAACTGCAGAGGTTGAAGTAACTAAACTAAAGGTTTCTAAATACCCCTGATGGTAACAAAGGCTTTAAAGTATCCCCAATAGGCTCAAAATCGCGTCATATGTCGGAGAGGATTAAGGGAGCCACCCTCGCTTTTGTCTCTTTTTCTCTCTCTCTCTCCCTTTGGCTTGTATCCATTCGGCCCCATTCAGCCTACTGTTTTAAGACGTATACCCCCATCCAGGTGTCAATAGTTTCCGCGAGCCAGCATATACATATTTTGTTTTGACAGCAAGCTAAATTTGTATATTTTTCGATAGAAAAATGTCTCCGGTGAAGCCGGATTTCTCCATACAATGCTGGCTCGCTATCGCTCGCCAGGAAGAAATTAACACCTAGATGGGGATAAACGTCTTAAAACAGTTGGCTGAATGGAGCCGAATGGATACAAGCCAGAGAAAGAGAGAAAAGGAGAGAAATAAAAAAAAAAAAAAACGGTGACCCCCTTAATTCAGTTATGTGCATAGGTTTGTTCCGGAGTCAAGGATAACGGAGCCCAAATTGTAAAACAAAAAAAATGCTTCAAGGGTTTCATGTGAATGTAGTGAGACTAGTCTGTGCGTGATCTGAGGATATAAAGGGCTGTATTTATGTATGAACAAAGTACGACAATGTTTAGTCATATTTTATTCCTTCCATTCGTGTTCAACCTATATTGCTTCCATAATGTGCAAAAATTCCTTCTCTGATCTCTGAAAAAATGTATCATCGGCGAATTTGAAGTTGTTTATGAATTCTTCAATGAGTGTATAATTTGAAGTTGTTTATGAATTCTTCAATGAGTGTATAATTTGAAGTTGTTCATGAATTCTTCAATGAGTGTATAATTTGAAGTTGTGTATGAA
Source organism: Paralithodes platypus (assembly GCA_032716605.1). Lineage (NCBI taxonomy): Eukaryota > Metazoa > Arthropoda > Malacostraca > Decapoda > Lithodidae > Paralithodes > Paralithodes platypus. The sequence continues at coordinate 11,797,854 of CM064517.1, forward strand.
TTCTTCAATGACTGTATAACTTGAAGTTGTGTATGAATTCTTCAATGAGTGTATAACTTGAAGTTGTGTATGAATTCTTCAATGAGTGTATAACTTGAAGTTGTTTATTAATTCTTCAATGAGTGTATAACTTGAAGTTGTTTATTAATTCTTCAATGAGTGTATAATTTGAAGTTGTTTATGAATTCTTCAATGAGTGTATAACTTGAAGTTGTTTATTAATTCTTCAATGAGTGTATAACTTGAAGTTGTTTATTAATTCTTCAATGAGTGTATAATTTGAAGTTTATTAATTCTTCAATGAGTGTATAATTTGAAGTTGTTTATTAATTCTTCAATGAGTGTATAATTTGAAGTTGTTTATGAATTCTTCAATGAGTGTATAATTTGAAGTTGTTTATGAATTCTTCAATGAGTGTATAATTTGAAGTTGTTTATGAATTCTTCAATGAGTGTATAATTTGAAGTTGTTTATGAATTCTTCAATGAGTGTATAATTCTTCAATGAATGTATAATTCTTCAATGAGTGTATAATTCTTCAATGAGTGTATAATTCTTCAATGAGTGTATAATTTGAAGTTGTTTATGAATTCTTCAATGAGTGTATAATTCTTCAATGAGTGTATAATTTGAAGTTGTTTATTAATTCTTCAATTAGTGTATAATTTGAAGTTGTTTATGAATTCTTCAATGAGTGTATAATTTGAAGTTGTTTATGAATTCTTCAATGAGTGTATAATTCTTCAATGAGTGTATAATTCTTCAATGAGTGTATAATTCTTCAATGAGTGTATAATTCTTCAATGAGTGTATAATTTAAAGTTGTTTATGAATTCTTCAATGAGTGTATAATTCTTCAATGAGTGTATAATTTGAAGTTGTTTATGAATTCTTCAATGAGTGTATAATTTGAAGTTGTTTATGAATTCTTCAATGAGTGTAATTCTTCAATGAGTGTATAATTCTTCAATGAGTGTATAATTCTTCAATGAGTGTATAATTCTTCAATGAGTGTATAATTCTTCAATGAGTGTATAATTCTTCAATGAGTGTATAATTCTTCAATGAGTGTATAATTTGAAGTTGTTTATGAATTCTTCAATGAGTGTATAATTTGAAGTTGTTTATGAATTCTTCAATGAGTGTATAATTCTTCAATGAGTGTATAATTTGAAGTTGTTTATGAATTCTTCAATGAGTGTATAATTTGAAGTTGTTTATGAATTCTTCAATGAGTGTATAATTCTTCAATGAGTGTATAATTTTAGATTCCTAATTACTGTATGTCTGAAGCACACAGTCGCACTTTCATTTTGAAGCTTTATTGTTGCCGTCTCATCCATATAAATGTCGTACTTAATCTCGAAGTACTAGCAAAATTGTTGTAATGTTTTCATATGATTGTCTTTTCATATTGTACATGATTGCCATTCTCAGAAACTTTGTGAACTCAGCGATTTTCGATATTTTGTTTACGAGTATTCATTACCAAGCCTACTTGTTTCTTGGCTGACATTAATCTACTGTTGTTGTCTATGTATGATTTAGTTCATGAAATGTATATGCAATATAAATAGGACAATAATTGGCCGAACACTATAATATACTTAATATCTCCCGTTTGAACTTGAGCTAGAAACTACTGAATGTATTTTGGCCAGATTATTGGTTGGTTATGTATCATTGTTACTTATCAAACTTAGATTGGTGATCTTTCTATGCCTGGCAATTATAAGTCTAAGCTCAGTATCTCGGCAAAGTAATGATGTCAAGCAGCATTTTTTTTTTTTTTTTTTTTTAGATAAACAACGTTCATCAGTAAAAAAGTTACTACAAAAATCATGTAAGCAACAAGTAAATTTACTTATATATATATATATATATATATATATATATATATATATATATATATATATACCGGTATATATACTCTATATATTATTATTTGTTTTTATTTATTTTTATGTGAATGAGGGAGGCAAAAGGCATAACTGCCTGCAACAAGGGCCTCCCCCAGAATTCAAAGAATGACAGGGCCGAAATCAAGGGACGTTCGAGCTAAAATGCCTGGACACACGGAGTTTGAAGCAATTTATGTCATAGGAAGAGGGAAAGACTGATTCTGGGAGAGAGTTCCAGAGCTCAGCAGTTGAATAGAAGAAAGTCTGGGAATAGTGTTTCACTCTTGGGTTGGAGAGTTGCACAGAGTAGGGGTGGGATTGTGTTGCAAGGCGTGTACTACGTACCCTACGTAGAGGAGGTGGTATACACTGGGAAAGCTCCGAGGAACACTGATTTTTGTAGTAGCGATAGAATAGAGAGAGAGAGATGCAACATTGCGGCGAAGAGAGAGAGATTGGAGAGAGTTGGTGAGTGGACGGGAGTTAATGATGCGAAAGGCTTTCCTTTCTACTTTATCTAGGAGTGCGGTGTGAGAGGATCCTCCCCACACATGTGAACACTACTCAATACAAGGACGCACTGTGCCCCTGTACAGACCCAGAAGCTGGGCAGGGGTAAAGAACCCCTTGAGGCGGTTGAGCACACCCAGCTTCTGGGAGGCTGCCTTAGCAAGACTGGTAATATATATATATATATATATATATATATATATATATATATATATCTACAGCAGGATACTGACTACAATAAGTATTAGAATAAATATATATAATACTATATTAGGTATGTTTACAGTGTTTATAGCTCGTCTGCTGGCTCAAAAACTATACGAGTTGCTTTGAGATAAACAGAAGCTTATCAGTCAAAAATACTACACTATCACACTACCATGTAAGCAAATACAATTACAGAAGCATATACAACTAAAAACAATCAAGGCTGGAATAAATAAATTATGAAGAAAACAAAAGCAAACAAGTGTGTTTACAAACTGGTGAGTGATTCGTCGTCGCTTGTGTCGCCGGCATGTTAGAGGCAAAACAAGGATCTGTTTGACAAACAAACCTTTACCAGTACAAAAATACAGCAAAACATCATGCAATACAAATACTGGGCGGTTTAGCGAGCACTCAACTACATATCATGCACACAAAGTATGGAGATGAGCAATATAATACTCAAATTATTGTCAAATATTCAGGCGACGAGATCGGCGTGGCTGGGAGCTACGGCGGTCGGTGGTGGGGTGTTGGAGAAACTGTTGGAGTAGCTATGTTGTTTGTGTTATTAGTCACTCTGTATACATCATCAAGGTGTCCCCTGACTGGGTGCAAGCATGTGAAATGAGCTAGGACGTATTACCACAACCACTAATTATGTCCGCCTTGGCTGGAATCGAACCCACATCAACCAGATTCACAAAAGAGTTGATAACAATGAAATAGGAGTGAAACAAATAAATATATTTCTCCTTCCAAATATATGATCACCAAGAAGCAGCAGCAGCAACATCATCAACAAAATGTATAGTTGCCAGTTGTCTATATGAACTTAAGACAAGAGCTGTGAAGAGGTAACTGGATATATTACTCATACAATATAATTGATGAGTTTCCCATTTTTGTACTAATGATTTTAGTAGTGGGTAATAGATTTAATTCATATTAAAGCCAGGCCTTACTCCTTAGCCCACTGCAACGGTTAATTAGGAGTTACCTTATATAAAGATTTAGTAGGTATAAGCTTTTATCCATTAATTAGACAACTCTATCCAAGGTAGAATACAATAAACCCGGTGGTAGGAATAATCAAAATTAACTAAACTAAGAGGGTTGTAGTTTAAAAGTATGGTAGAAGGACCTTTACTTTCTATGTACACTAATCAAAATGGTCAATCCACCGACCATACACAACAAATGGTCAATCCACCGACCATACACAACAAATGGTCAATCCACCGACCATACACAACAAATGGTCAATCCACCGACCATACACAACAAATGGTCAATCCACCGACCATACACAACAAATGGTCAATCCACCGACCATACACTACAAATCATAATCTAATATGAGAGTTGTGTTGTCGGACTTTACATCATATTACAGTAAATTACAATGTCGATTACCGAATATGGATTTACAGAAGATTCTGGCATTGATTAATGGATATTGACAAACTCCTAAAGGCGATATATTCTTAACCCTTTCAATCAGATCACTCTAATGTTTGTTGCATTATGGCTGCCTCCACACGATGTTATACAACATAGGAAGGAGCTACAGAGTTAGAGGGTTGATTTAGGTATTTTTTAACCGTTTCATTCCCAGAGATTATTTCAAGGATCAGTCAAATTATCAGATATTGAATACAAATCGTCGTCTATTTGAAGGAGTTAAGGGGACACTCACTCCTTTTTTGGCCTATAAATTCATTCATTCATAAATTCTTAGTTTCTTCGCTAGACATCCCTCAAACTTAGAAAAACGTCCCCTAGACCCCCCCTCAAGATAAGTTTGTACATTTTTCGGCAGAAAATTTTCCCGACCGAAGGCCGGTTCCTCTCACAATTACAGGCTCGCTATCGTTCGCCAGGAAAACATTGACACCTAAATGGCACGATAAGTCTTAAAATGTATAAAGAAATGGGACGAAAGGTCTTGAAATTACCAAACAAATGGGCAGAACGTCTAAAAATCTAAAAAATATTAGGACTAAACACGAGGGAGAAAGGGGACCAGAAAAACGACCGTCTCCCGATTAAGCATTGGGAAGGGATGCTCCTAAAAGCTACAAATAGCATCGTTTACTTTTATGGATTAATAAGTAGAAGTGTATAGCTTCAGGAAACTGGGTTATACCAATTTATCGGTCATGATTTACACCCAACTTCCTCATAATTCGGTCGATATGGATGTGGCAACACTTCTCCCACATATGGATTTGGCAACACTTTTCCCACATATTTATGATTACAGCCTTAACCCCTTCTGTACCGCCGACGTTTTTTCAATTTTATTTTTGTTATATTTAGACCATATGTGGAGTTTAAGGAGGAGCTGTGGTAGTATAAAGGGCTAAGTTGTTTAGTTTGAAGCCTGTTAGTTGCTAGAGGCCCTTTTTAAACTGAATATAATTGTCTAATAGTAGCACAAATAAAATCAATGAGACGTAGCCGGTACATAAGGGGCTAAAGGTTTCGGTCGTCCTCATGAATTTTTTTTGAAAGTCGTTGTCTTTTCTATGTATTCAAAAGATTAAGACATACTGTATAGTATTAATTGATAAGATAAATTGACATCAAACCAGACCAGATGGCTGGAGTAAACTAGGAAGGAAGAGTAGATGGGCAGAGGAAGAACAAGATGAGAAGTGAGAAGTATCACACAGTATTAGAACTATACTGTATATACATTTCTACTGAAGTTATAAAGGGTTTCATTATGGTTAATCTTATGCAATCAGCCTGCCCTTACGTACCCCGTTGTAAATGTATTCCTTGATCAATTATACATTAAACCAGAGGGTCACTCGAGAGAGCGCATACCTCAGCCTATACTGTCAGAGATTCATAACTTTGTGAGCCGCCTATGCTGGCGGAGGTATGCGCTATACAGATCACCACCTAGATTAAATCTTTTTGTTTCCTTATCGTATATCCTACCTGCCCACCAAAGTTCGTGAATATCGGTTCATAACCTTTTGAGATATCTTGTTTACAGACAAACAGACAGACAACGCAGGCAAAAATATAACATCTGTCTAACTTCGTTGGCGGAGGTAATAGAGTTATATAATGTGTTCAATTTAATACTCATAAAATATGTAACCGTTTTCGTATAATAATGTGTTCTATGAATATCTATCAATCTATTTAAGATACCAGCCCTCTTTATATAATTATGTGGAGGAGTTAGGGCTGCATAAACTGTACTGTATGTAGGTGGGTCTTTACTTGCTAAGGGAGAGGTATCGGAGCGAGTAGTCGAATCAGGTTTCACACATTTATTATATTCAATAGGAGTAGAATTATAGGACGTTATAGTCCCAGCAAGGCTTGGAATAGAATGGGTAGTTTATATACACTGGGCCTACCTTTTAAAGGGTGCCCGAATTAACAGAATACAATTGGCAAGCAATCAGGTATCAACTTTATTCTCTCTACCTGTACAGGAACAAGGAAATAGGACAAGGAATATAATTATACACGACGTACACAGAACTAGACAAAGATGATAATATATTAAATACTCAAGAATGATGCTAGTGAGTGTGGTTAGAATGTAAGGGGGGGGGGTAATCTAGCTGGACTCTATTATGAGGTATGATCAGGCAGAGTCAATTATCTATGAGTAGGCAGTGGTCAGGCGACTGATTGGTCGTTCCAACATTGTAACAATCTACTCATCGGATAACGATATTAATTACTGACAGTGTACTGAGGATTTGACTTTAAATAACAGTTGATCGAATGAAAATTACATTAGGGGGCCTGTAACTTCTGCAGTGAGGCTGACAGAGATACTTAAATACTCTTTGCGTCCAACAACGAATGGCTACTGCAGTGATGCTGACAGAGGGACCAGGAGATATTAATTACTCCTTAATTTTCCTCCTACCACACTGAGACTTTGGGCTTTGGAGCACCTAAGGAGGTGTTGGGCACTCAGCTCTGGAGGGAAGGTGAGATACTTTCACTAACCTGGTCCGAGTACCTATTCCTCCTTAGGTCTTCCTAGGCCTTGATTGGCTGCACAGAAAGAGGGCGCCTTTGGCCTTTCCTAACACTGACATAGGCCCTTGTCGCTCCGGCAATGGGGGGAGGGGGGATAGCAAAGGTAGGTCCCGCAATATTTGCTTCTGTATCCCCTCCTAGGTCCACTCTACAGGTGAGAGAGTGGGGCCAGCGCTGCATCATCCTGGTTGGCGGGGTTGACCTGGCCGTCGGCCAATCCTGGGTCAGCTTGTAGTGGTGACGTCACATCTGGCGGCATAGGACCGTGGAACCGCTCTCTCGTATGCAAAGTAGTTACCTGCGGCTTGTTTGATCTGTGTTGGTGGGGGGTTGGTACACCTGTCCTCGGGGGGATTTCCCTATACTGAGCCCATTCCGTTTGAGAGATAACGGTTGAAGGACAGGGCTTCGGTATTGTAAGGCCCCAATGGTCGGTGATGCCTCTGGCTGTTTTGGTGCTGTATGGGGTTAGGTCTTTGGTACACCTGCTGTAGGTGACTCCGGCTGTAGGGTTGTGCCTGGTTTTGTTGGCTTTGGTATTGTGGTCGGTTTGGGGTGCCCTGGTAAGTTCTGGGAGTTGCAGGTGGCTGGTTGTTGTGGGCGGCTTGCCTTTCTTTTGGTATAACACAATCTATTGTCAGACTCCTTGATGGGTGGGCACAAAAGACTCTCAGCATCGTGGCAATTCGTTCAATTGTTTATGCTATTTCCAGGGATTGTTGCTAGCCCAACCGCCCATTGTTGTGTGTAGTGTGTACAGTCACCCATTATAATTCATGGAACCCCACGTCAGAGCGTATTTAAAATTGTATTATTTTGTACTAGGTACCCTGGAGACTCCTAATTTTGACTGTTAAGTTCAGGTTGTATTTTATTTATCAATATGTTTCCAGCTTTGCAGTACTTGAGCGTTCAAAGTAAGGATATTTGAGCATATTGGGAAGAGTTTTCGTACCGGCCAATTCCTGAACAAAATGTCTTTCTCTGCTGTTAGAAATCACTCTCACAGTTCTGATCATCTATTTGCAGAGAGAGATTTTGTTATCTTGGGAAAATTCAGAAATGATTTGCATACTTTCTTAGCTGAGATAATATTGATAAATAAAATATAACCCGAGCTTAAATTAACAGTCAAAATTAGGAGGCTTCATTAAAGTAGATATCGTTCAGTTATTTATTTCACTGTAAAACCTTATAATTATTTTTATTTCGATTTAGGGTTTGTTTAGCCTAAGACTCTAAGAACATTTGTTAGTTGGTACAGTACCTCAGTTCAGTTTGTGACTCCTCACGGATAACATGGGTGTCTAAGGTAAACTTATATTTATTTTAATCAATATGTATAAGCAAAATATTACCACGTATTGTATATTTTCAATTTAGTTATTAGATTAATTCATTATTGGTTCTTTCTATGTTTTAGGATATTTTGACTTTGACAATTTTGTATTTCAGTCGGTAATTTTTTAAATTTTCTTCTCTAAATTAATTATGATAATTCAATATATAAGATCCAATTAAATATTTTATATGCAAAACAAATCAAATTTTTTCATTCTAGGATCACAACAAGTCACCTGATTATGGACGAGGCGTCCAAAATATTGTGAATGTTTAAACGTTGTCAATAAAGCTACAGTAAAGATTGGTCTCTTCTGGTTCTTTACCGTCCTCTTTTTAATATATATATATACTGTATGTATGCTAGAAAGAGTGAGACCTTTTCCCTGATGGATGTGAGTTGTATTATTTCTATCAACCAGACCACAACAGTATTACATAAAGCTAGATAAGCGAGATGCAGATGACAAGAAGATTGAGTGGGAACTAGGACACTGGTTCATTTGGAATAATTATGTATTTTCTAGAGCTGCCCTCGTTGAGATATCACAGCATGGATAGATAAATAGGTTGATAGATAACTTGACGGGCATATGAGTGAATGTAGGTGGTGTTTTGGATAGATGAATGGAAATATACGTATTTCGGCAAATAGTGGGTGTCCAGCGAGATTTATAGATACTGTTAACTGTTTATGAGTATGCCATTCTGAAAAAACAAAACATATGCTATTGACATAAATTATACTGTTCGTATATTTCTGTAGCTGTAGCCCATTACAGATTGTGTTGTATTTTTGTCATTTAACCCACGGAAGAAAAGAAATAGAGAAAACACTAAGTTGCGTATGATTAAAAATTGCATTATTACTTCAAATCGATTAAAATTAACTTTTGTTGTCTTTATCTACCGGTGACGATATTACAATTATATTATTATTATACAACTGCATATTCAACTACTGAAAACAGAAAGACGAAGAAACCTACACACAAGTTGTTGTCTCTCTAAAGTATTAATACAATATTTCATCATACACTATTTACATTACTTCATTTCCATTTCCTTTAGATATGGATTAAATATGAGGAAACACGCAAAATGTCCCCTTTTACGCTGAGCATATTTGCGTGTTTTGTCATTATATGTCTCGTATGAAAGGAACAGAAAAACAACTTAATTAATGCATGAGGAAACATTCTAGCAATATATACTTCGCAGAGACATTCCCAATTCCTAGTAGTTTTTGTTTCCATCCTCCTGTGATATTGCGTTAAGGGGGGTCACCGGCTTTTTTATCTTTATCTCCTTTTCTCTCTTTCTCTGGGTTGTTTCCGTTCGGCCCCATTCAGCCAACTGTTTTAAGACGTTTATCCCCATTCAGGTGTCGATTTCTTCCTGGCGAGCGATAGCGAGCCAGCATTGTATGGAGAAATCCGGCTTCGCCGGAGAAATTTTTCTATCGAAATATATACAAATTTAGCTTGCTGTCAAAAAAAAAAAATTATATGCTGGCTCGCTACCGCTCGTCAGGAAAATATTGACACTTGGATTGGGTAAACGTCTTAAAACAGTAGGCTGAATGGGGCCGAATGGATACAAGCCAAAGAGAGAAGGAGAGAAAGAGAAACAAAGCAAGGTGGGCTCCCTTAAATAAGTGTCTTAGTGTTATTCTCTGTAATATTCAACGTATCACCACGGCCGGACAAAGAAAATCACCGAGGATTAAATTGTTGGGGTCTATCTGAAATATTGATACCATTCTTCATAATACACTATTTTACGTTATTGCCAATCACCTTCTTTTAGACCGGACACTGGATTAACCCCTTCTGTACCAGCGACTTCTTTTGTACTCTATTCTGGCTACTATTAGACAATTATATTAAGCTCAGGAAGGTCGCATGCCAATATGAAGGGTACAAACGACCTCAGTTAATTCTTTTAGCTACCACATAATTATACTTCCTAAGCTTCATAAATCAGTCTAAATGCAACTGAAGTCAAATATAAAATACGTCGCCGGTACAGAATGAGTTAACAGATACAGGCATCTTAAAAATGCAGATCAGATTTTAATGGGCTATAGGTGGCAAACTTGCACCACTGATATAAATGCAACATGTTCTATGTTGAACGACATAATCTTACATTTATGGAAGTATCGACATCAATTTTGCGGGACACGTTGTATAGAATAAAGATAAACAATAGTGTACAGTCAATATGAAAATACAAATAAAATAGCAAAGATAAAGGGGACAATAATAACACCGTAAAACATAAAGAAAACAAAGGACAATAAAATACAGTTTTAGTTGAAAATAGAGTACAAAAAACATAAATTATTTTAATAAAACAATAGGACAGACACATAAGGAAGAGTGAGAGCAGTCAAGAACAGATATAGCTGCCCAGATAGAGCTAGTGCTTAAGCTGGAAATGTAACATGTAATAAGACTGAGGTGTTGACAGATTCCTGCACTACCCCACCCACACACACACACACACACCCTCCCTACCAGCCCACCACACTTCTTGATGTGAATTCTGGACTTTTACTTACAAAGAAAGCAATGTAGACTGGGATGGTATTACGGAATAAAAACAAACAAAGCTTGTACAATATTGATGTCTGTACAAAACCAAACATAAATGAGTAACTAACATACTGTAGGTCCTTCTTAAACTGCCATCTCATTTTAGCCAGAAAGGCCTCAATCTTGCTGAAGGGAATAGCACAAGTAAAGTCTAGAAATAACCCATAGTAAATCGGATAGTGAGGGAGACCTGTAGTGTTAAGCCGTCTTTCCCTAAAGCCGGTAGGTATCAATGCCTGTGCCGGGCAGGCTTCTCCAGTGCCTCCTGGTGCCCTTGTGTACGTTATAATATTTTGTTTTATTAAGGTGACATTTACAAAGTGGTGTACAATCTATCTTATTCTAGTTACATTGTAGTTTATCTTATTGTACCAGTACCTCCCTACAATCAACCTAGTTGTTCCCCAATTCGTCCCTCCGCCACGACCATTTCAAAGTCCAAGTCTCTCACTCTTGTCCTCTGTAGCGGGGAGGACCTTGTACGAGACATAGGAGTGCAGACCTGAGAAGAGAGAAAGAGAGCCGGCATCTCATCCAAGTTATGACTTGGCTTCTATGCTAGCGCTTTTTCTCCGATATTTGTTCAGCTAATCTGGCATAGAAGACATTTGCAGAAGGTCCCATACCTCCCGACGACTCTCGTATTAATTAAGGCCCAGGGTGGCTCCAGGGTACCGAGACAAAACACAACTCATTTTAAGGGAGCCCACCTCGCTTTTTTTTCTCTTTCTCTCCCTCTCTCTTTGGCTTGTATCTATTCGGCATCATTCAGCCTACTGTTTTAAGACGTTTACCCCATCCAGGTGTCAATATTTTCCTGGCGAGCGGTAGCGAGCCAGCATATATATATACTTTTGTTTTGACAGCAAGTTAAATTTGTACATTTTTCGATAAGACAAATTTCTCCGGCGAAGCCGGATTTCTACATACAATGCTGGCTCGCAGGAAGAAATCGACACATGGATGGGGATAAACGTCTTAAAACAGTTGACTGAATGGGGCCGAATAGATACAAGCCAGGGACAGAGAGAAAAGGACAGAAATAAAAAAGAAAAACGGTGACCAGTGAAAGAAAGAAAAGGAGAAAAAGATAAAAAAAAGCAGGTGACCTCCCTTAGCTAACTAACTAGCTGGTGGTAGAGGAAAGGCCGACTTATAGTTTGATTGTGATATACCGGTGAGCCATCTGTGGACACGCCATGAAGACCCCCAGCCCGGGATATACTTGATCCTCTTCAGTTATGTTTTTTTTTTTTTTTTTTTTTTCTATGTGATTGAGGGAGGCAAAAGGCATAACTGCCTATAGCGAGTGCCTCCCCCATAGTTGAAAGAGTGACAGGGCCAAAATCAAGGGACGTTCGAGCCAAAATGCCTGGACACACGGAGTTTGAAGCAATTTAAGTCATAGGAAGAGGGAAAGACCGATTCTGGGAGAGAGTTCCAGAGCTCAGATGTTGAGTAGAAGAAAGTTTGAGAGTAACGTTTCACTCTTGGGTTGGAGAGTTGCACAGAGTAGGGGTGGGATTGAGTTGCAAGACGGGTACCACGTGCCCTACGTAAAGGAGGTGGTATGCACTGGGATAGCTCTGAGGAACACTGATTATTATAGTAGCGATAGAATAGCGAGAGAGATGCAACATTGCGGCGGAGAGAGAGAGATTGCAGAGAATTGGTGAGTGGACGGGAGTTAATGATACGAAAGGCCTTCCTTTCAACTTTGTCTAGGAGAGCGGTGTGAGAGGAACCTCCCCACACATGTGAACAATACTCAATACAAGGGCGCACTATGCCCCTGTACAGAGCAAGAAGCTGTGCAGGGGAAAAGAACCCCCTAAGGCGGTTGAGCACACCCAGCTTTTGGGAGGCTGCCTTAGCAAGACTGGTAATATGGTCCTTCCAAATGAGAGCAGAAGAAAAAGAGACACCAAGAATATTGAGAGAAGATGAAGGGTCAATTTTTGTATTGTTGAAGAATAAGGGATAGTCCGCTGGGAGATCCTGACGGGTAGATAGATGGAGAAATTGGGTTTTGGAAGCATTAAAGTTAACAAGGTTTTCTCTGCCCCAATTGGAAATAGTATTTAGATCAGAATTTAAGAGTTCTATGGATTCATTACGTTTGTCGTTGAGGGATTGCTGGCTGGGGCGTTCTGAAAAACTAATGGAGTAGTATAAGGTTGAGTCGTCTGCGTATGAATAGATGGGAATTAAGGTACAGTTAAGGAGATCATTTATAAAAATTAGAAAGAGAATAGGAGATAGGACAGAGCCCTGAGGAACACCGGAGTTTCTAGGGTGAGGAAGTGAACAATGGCCGTCCACAACCGCAGCTATGGAACGGCCGGAAAGGAAATTAGAGACAAAGGCACAGATGGAGGGATAGAAACCGAAGGAGGGTAGTTTAGAAATTAAAGATTTATGCCAGACTCTATCGAAGGCTTTCGATATGTCTAGTGCAATAGAAAAAGTCTCACCAAAGTCCCGAAAGGAGGATGACCAAGAGTTAGTAAGATATGAAAGAAGATCACCAGTAGAGCGACCCTTAAGGAAGCCATACTGGCGATCTGAGAGCAGATTATGAGAAGAGAAATGCTTAAGAAATTTGGAAGCAAGAATAGTTTCAAAAACTTTAGAAAGACAAGAGATAAGAGCAATTGGACGATAGTTGGAGGGTTGAGAGCGGTCACCCTTCTTTGGGACAGGTTGAATGTGAGCAAACTTCCAGCATGAAGGGAAGACGTTAGAGGATAGACAGAGACGAAAGAGTTTGCCTAGGCAGGGAGTCAGCACGGAAGCACAGTTTTTGAGAACAACAGGAGGAACACCGTCCGGACCGTACGCCTTATTAGTGTTAAGCCCAGAGAGGGTAGAAAGTACATCTTTAGAAGAGATTAGGATATTAGGCATAAGTAAGAGAGAGGAGGGCGGAGAGGGAGGAATAGCACCGGAATCATCCAAGGTGGAGTTTCTAGCAAAAGTTTGAGCGAAGAGTTTAGCTTTGTCAGAGGAAGAAGTGATGGTTGTGCCATCAGAGTGGGAAAGGGGAGGGAAAGACGAGGAAGAGAAATTGTTGGAGAGGTTTTTGGCTAGATGCCAGAAAGCTTGGGAAGAGCTAGAGTTGGATATTTCAGTGCATTTATTATTGATGAAAGAGTGTTTGGCAAGTCGAAGAACAGATTTGGCTTGATTCCGGGCAGAAACATATGAAGAATGAGAGTCTTGAGTTTTAAGGCGTCGGTACCGTTTGAATGCTTCCTCCTTATTGCGGACAGCAGTAGAACAGGCGTGAGTAAACCAAGATTTTTTAGCATTAGACTGAGAGAAAGAGAATGGAATGTATGCTTTCATGCCCGATAGGATTACCTCGGTAATGCGTTCAGCACTCTCCGAGGGTCCTCGGCCATGGAAGCAGAAATCATTCCATGGGAAATCAAAGAAGTACTGCCGAAGAGCCTCCCAGTCGGCAGCGCCAAAGTGCCACAAGCGCCGCCGGCTAGGAGGATCAGGTGGCTGTACTGGAGAGATAGGACAGGTGACAGAGATACGTTTATGGTCGGAGGAGCCCAAAGGAGAGAAAAGATCGACAGTATAAGAAGAAGGGTTAGAAGTTAGAAACAGGTCAAGAATGTTGGGCCGATCTCCGATGCGATCCGGGATACGGGTGGGTTGCTGAACTAACTGCTCTAGGTCATTTAGGATAGAAAAGACGTAGGCTTGTTCAGCCTACTGAACTATGGTACCTACTGATACTATGGTATAGTAAACACACCTTTTAGGAGTGCTAAGTCATTGTTGGGATGACAGTGAACCACCTTTAAGAGAGCTCAGACGGCATTGTGCAGCATAATTTACTGGTTCGGCTCAATGGTTTAAGGAAGGGGTTTAATTTTCTCTCTAAACCTCTATGGCTTAAAAAAAACACTCACAAAACTTAGACTCCCATTTGATATAAATTTGTACATTTTTCGGTAGAAAAATGTCCCGGCCGAAGGCCGATTCCTCTTCAAATACAGGCTCGCTATCGCTCGCCACGAACAAAAATCGACACCTAAATGGCACAAAAGGTCTTAATATTCAAGAGGTCTGAATATCGCCAAACTAATGGGGCGAATGTTTTGAAATCTCATAATTAATAGGGCTAAACATGAGGGAGGAGGAGGACTCTAAAAACCAACTGCCTCCCCTTACCTTATAGATATACCAACTGCCTCCCCTTACCTTATAGATATACCAACTGCCTCCCCTTACCTTATAGATATACCAACTGCCTCCCCTTACCTTATAGATATACTAAGGCTGTTTTGGGACGGAAACCAAAAACTAGGATATTTCGATATAGAATATGCTATGGTGTTGCTGTGTGTTGTCATATTACGAGAATTAAGTCAATGTATGTACACTCTGATGCCATAGTCTCTAGCTCACTCATAACAATTCCTGGACCCCTTTGTTTTTCTTTAAGCAATTACAACTATTTGGATTGATTTTTGGATAGAACTTGCTTTAAACAAATCGTATATAGAGTTTTGTGGTTGATTTATAGAACATTATATTCATAGCTTGGTTCCGGAGATAAACTTCTATAGTTAGAAATAAGTGAAGTCGACGAATGTGTTTGAGTGGGCTAGAAACTATGGTATTCCAGTGTACAGGCGCGCTAATAAGTCATGGCTCAGCTGTCCTTATGTTTGGCTCGGTCTGTGCTGTATTAATGTCTGTCAGATGTTGCATAAGGTGGGCAAGTGAAGGAACCTGGTTGTATATCTCACTCAAAACGAAGACATCATGTGTAAATATTGCTGATACCAATTATTGATCAAAACATAATTGGTGCCGGACATCACTTATTAGCGCGACTGTACATATAGTAAACCTTTAAGTATTCATAAAGCAATTTGTATTTACTTATAACATTTATCTTGTCCTTGTTTGTTAGGATAACTTGTACTTATTGGGCTATGTGTTATTGGGCTATGTGTTATTGGGCTATGTGTTATTGGGCTATGTGTTATTGGGCTATGTGTGTGTTATTGGGCTATGTGTTATTGGGCTATGTGTTATTGGGCTATGTGTTATTGGGCTATGTGTTATTGGGCTATGTGTTATTGGGCTATGTGTTATTGGGCTATGTGTTATTGGGCTATGTGTTATTGGGCTATGTGTTATTGGGCTATGTGTTATTCCTTTAACTATGTAGTTCCTCTAACCTTCTTCATTATAGTCTATCCCAATTTTGGCATGGATGACGAATCTAGGAATAGGACTTAAATCCTTAACAATATAATTAAATATAAGTATAATTTCATAAGTAGATCAATTAATAAATAATTACATCAGTATAATGTACTTGTATAACAGAGTTTAATTTGAGACTCTTTTGAACCGGTAAATCCTTCCTTTGTGTAGGGATTTAGTGGGTCCAGGATTTTAAATGCTGAAACCAAACTACAGAATTATACGACTCGGCAATGTTCACATCCCGTAATTTATACCAGCTCTGACCGGATTATGGGGATGATCTAAATCGGATGAGCCTGTGTCCGGGAATTAGGTGGTATGTGCGCGGGTAATGGCTGGGTAATTATTATTATATTATCTAGGGGGTAATTTTATCTTATTCACTCACACACACACCATCTGTTCTTCCTTTTACCCCCCCCCCCCCCCCCACACACACACACATCATTGTCTATCTGTCTCTCTATCACATACACACGAACTCACCATTCTCCAACACTCTAAACACTTAATGAGTATGATCTTCATATGTATATATATATATATCCCTTTACTGTGTACGGGTATAGATATATCTTTATATTCACGTAATACCGCTGTATAAGTGTTTGTTCATTTGTTCTAGATCTCGCAAGCTTATCTACCGATCGTTCCATGGATCATTGTAACAATCTCATTTAAGGGAGGCCACCTCCCTTTTTTTTCTCTTTCTCTCCCTCTCTCTTTGGCTTGTATCCATTCGGCCCCATTCAGCCTACTGTTTTAAGTCGTTGACCCCCATCCAGGTGTCAATATTTTCCTGGCGAGAGGTAGCGAGCCAGCATATATATATTTTTGTTTTGACAGCAAGCTAAGTTTGTAAATTTGTCGATAGAAAAATGTCTCCGGCGAAGCCGGATTTCTCCATACAATGCTGGCTCGCTATTTCTCGCCAGGAAGATATCGACACCTGGATGGGGATAAACATCTTAAAACAGTTGGCTGAATGGGGCCGAATTGATGCAAGCAAGGGAAAGAGAGAAAAGGAGAGAAAGATATAAAAACGCCGGTGACCCTTAAAGGAAAAAGTTTGAAGCACATAACAGATTCTCCCTCTTAAAGTTTGAAGCACATAACAGATTCTCCCTCTTCACATTGTTCTTCTATACACGCTGTTCAAAAGACCTCGTATTATTATCGATGTTCTTCATATGTGAAAGTAGAAAAATAACATTCAGATGACCAAATAAGTTATGTCGACTAAGCTTCACTATGTTGGCTCCACTTTTACTTTTGACTGACTAACATTGCACGATTTTACTCAGTTTCTCTCCTCAATACAATTTGGCACCGACAGGTTCTTTGTAAGTTAATTATATCGTCTCTTGATAGCTACAATCTAGAACATAAATGTCTATACGAAATGTAGAAGGTAGTACGTAAGCAGCATACAACATTTACAATATTTGCTAAACACTTTTCCACACTCTCTCACATTTGTAATTATCTGTCAGTCATAACTACAATATGGTGTGAAACAAACCAAATTAAAACCGCATCAGGATTTATTTAGATAATTGTACAGTCCATTTAGAAAATGATGAGTGGAAGAAGGGCAATAGGTTATATAATCAGGCAAGGTTACATTTAACTCTTAATCATCAAATCTTTCGATGACTTAAGTTTAGAAGAGGTATAATAACCTTTGGCACGGTAATTATAGGGAAAAGGCTCGCACCCATATGTGTCATGTTTTTCCTCTAGATTTTGAGAATTTAGTGTCTTCATGGTTTTAGTTATATTTCCAATGTGGGATACAAGATGGGTTGAGGGACCCTCCATGACTTATTGAATTCATCATCTATGTTGCCAGAAAGGGGTAAATATCGATTATACTCTAGGGCATAATAAAGACTGTTTGTAAACAATGAGGATGTAAGAAGGCGCTCTGAGAGGTATATATTTTCTTTTTCTTCCATTAATATCGCTTTATATATATATGTGATCAAAATTATTCTCCCACAGTGGATTATGAGTATAGTATAAAGATTCCATAGACCTACATTGTCCCTAATGAATTAATTATAATAAGGCGACGAGCGTTTTCTAAATAATTATCTACCTTATATTTTTTACGAGTGAAGTGACATTTAATTGCGTAGGGATTAGCTATTTCAACTTATGGAAATTAAACACTTCTAGATATGATATACATTTAGTAACGAATAATAACTATGCATCGTGAGAGATATAATCCCAGAGTAGATGCAAAATAAAATAAAATAAACAGTCATTTATTTATACTCGTGAAAGGCGTTGAATTTGTTGTTTTTTTCCTATGTGGATGAGGGAGACAAAAGGCAAAACTGCCTGTGATGAGTGCCTCCTCCAGAGTTGAAAGAGTGACAGGCCAAAATCAAGGAACGGTCGAGCCAAATTGCCTGGACACACGGAGTTTGAAGCAATTATTATTATTGTTTTGTTGTATACGTGTTTATGATAAACACCAATTATTATTATTGTTTTGTTGTATACGTGTTTATGATAAACACCAATTATTATTATTGTTTTGTTGTATACGTGTTTATGATAAACACCAATTATTATTATTGTTTTGTTGTATACGTGTTTATGATGAACACCAATTCATAATAATATTTCATTAGTTTTATCACGTTCCTACATCATACATGAAAATATACAATATGAGAATCTCTCACAAATGGTTAATTTGGTTAGGTATAGGCTAGGATTGATTGCTATATGTTTTCACATTGACCATTATATAGACTTGCAGAATTTGCAACATGGTACCCTCAATATGGTTGTCAACGTAAATATATAATTATACACTTATCTATATTTTTCAGATTATGTATTCATGTTTTCCTCGGAGAGAGCCGTGCCTTACATAACTAAGACACATTAATATATATTTGTCCATGTGTTAGTCCAGGATTCTCGTGACACCGGTGACAGGCCGCTAGATTAGTCACGCACCTTCCCCACAGCCGGGGTTAACATTTTCAAAATAATTAGACATGATATACTGAATTTTCTCTTACTACCAAACGAATTAACTCAACATGCAAAGAACTAACACAAGACTAAGAGGGTAAACATTAAGATTATATTAACTCAACATGCAAAGAACTAACACAAGACTAAGTGGGTAAACATTAAGATTATATTAACTCAACATGCAAAGAACTAACACAAGACTAAGAGGGTAAACATTAAGATTATATTAACTCAACATGCAAAGAACTAACACAAGACTAAGAGGGTAAACATTAAGATTATATTTTAAATAAAACTATATATTTTCTGCGTAACGTTTTCAGGTAAAACAAATAAGAAAATAGACGGAGAAAATATATTTGTATTAGGCCTCAGCCAGGATTCGAACTGCAGTTTAATCAATAGACATCCCACGATTTAACCCGCTCGTCAACGGCGTAATACAAGCTTACCGACCTTTTCCCATATACTGTATATAGTAGAAGCGAAATCCTACTTGGGGAAGGTTAATTCCTTAAGCAAGTGTCACACTATGCCGATTTTTGTGCCGACTCTCCACGACTTAAGGAGTGGCGATACAAGGGGGAGACCACTGCCGAGTATCGTGGGTGATAGAGGGGCGGGACGCCCACGGCGGGCAGTATGGAAGGGCATGCCGCCTAACGGGCAACTGGAACGGGTTGAGAGGCAACCATGCAAGACCTAAGGAAGATAAATGACGCCGCTGGGGTGGCGTCATGCGCCGTAGCACGCAAACTGGTTGGCGACAATGCTCCTGACGAGCGGCGCCTATAGGAGGTAGGGCGGCGCCGATAGATACTACGGCGGCGATGGACAGCCACCCTGTCACACTGGACCCCTACTCCGTCACACTTTGATCCCGACCGAGGCAAACCGGTCCGTCGGAGGCAACGTTTGTGTGTGTGTGTGTGTGTGTGTGTGTGTGTGTGTGTGTGTGTGTGTGTGTGTGTGTGTGTGTGTGTGGGTGGGGTTGGGGGAGGGGGGGTTAAGCTTTGAGATCTAGGGAGGAAACTAAAAAGATAATAAAATTATCCATAAATGAGCAAACAAATGCACCCATCTCCCCTTAATTAAGTGTTATTTGTTTTGAGTAATTGGTAAAACAAGGCCATCTATAGTTAACCCTTTCAGTACCGGTGACGTCTTTCTCGTTATAGTCTGGCAACTACTAGGTTATTGTATTATGCTTACAAAGGGCCTGTAGCAATCACAAGACCTCCATTCCTCTCATTTATCTCTCTTAACTCCCACAGGCCGTTCTTAAGAGGCATAAAATCGTCTAAGTATGGCAGAACTAAGGCAAAACAGACGCCACCGCTATTGAAAGGGTTTATAGATAGTCACTCGTTGATGGGATCGGATTAAGGGGACAGTGGTAATTTTTGGGGTCTATTTATTTATATATTAATATATTTTTTAGTTTCCTCGCTAGACCTCCATCCATGTTAAAACAAAAACACCCCCAAAACCATCTATCAACGATGTCCCGTGCGACGTTGCCAGGTCGCGGACTCACGGTATGCCCTCCCCCTATGACGGCGCCTGAGCGTTACAGGGTCGCTGCCTGAAGGCGACCTACCTTATAAGCGGCGTCTGACGCAGACAGGTCGACACCCTTGTACCGTCTGATGCCTATTGGATGCCGCCCAATGCCACCCGCCTACCGTCCCGCCAATTTACTAGCCGCCGACTCAACTCATGAGAGTTGTGCATGTCGAACTTTTCCTGAGGCCCCTGACGACCTTTCCCGACGGCTCTCTTGAGTAGGCGCCCACCCACGTCGCACGGCGATGTAGGCAAAGACCTGCTCCCGACCCTTAAGTCGTGGTGTGTCGGCACTTAAATCGGTATAGTGTGACACTTGCTTTACCAAGATGTAGGATCATGCTTCAGAGTACACTAATAGGGATTTTTAAAGTAAGCCACACACAACTCGGGACTAATTGATTTAATTTAATTCTCTTCCTGCTAAGCATAGAGGTGTCATTTATATATACACAAAAATACAATATTTACACATGCGCGTGTTTTCTAGAAAAACATGTTTTTTATTATTATTAGTTTTCTTGTGATTCATGCGATTTTAGCACTCATTAGTTGCGGAAATGTCCCGTGTTTGCCATACCCCATCACCCTAACAATTTTCACATTTTTGGCATTAACCAAGCATAACACCTTAACCTAACCCACACTGGTCTTAGCATTGATATAGATTATAGAGGATCACAAAATACCAAAACCACTGTGGGTAAGTGAAACAAATAATAGATCTCCACTGATTGAAGAACGCCGCCATTCACCTATTTAACCCACGTAGTCTAATGACAAATAATTTAATTTCCGCTGGTAATGGTATATATAGGCATGATGTACGAGTCCGTAAAGATTGTATATATGTTACAAAGATGGAGATACCTCGCGCAAGTGGAAATCTAAAAGAATTCAGCTATTCATATGTAGAATATCTCACAATTACGTGAGAGTTACATAAATATAAGTTTAGGCCTCAGCCAGAATTCGAACCGCAGTCAATCAGAAGGACATCCTACGCTTTAACCACGGCCGTTGATATATCCCTCTGTGCTGTCTATCTTTCTCCTAACTCTACCGACTTTCCCAAATTCTTTGACTATCTAAACTCTAAAGTGGAACAGATTCTATCCATTACTCCTTTCTCAGAAATCTCCATCTTAGGAGAATTCAACTTTCACCACCACCAATGGCTCTCCTCTTATACTACTGACCAACCTGGTGAACAAGCCTACGTCTTTTTTGTCCAAAATGACCTAGAGCAGTTGGTTCAGCAACCCACCCATATCCTGGATCGCTTCGGAGAACGGCCCAACATTCTTGACTTATTTCTAACTTCTAACCCTTCTTCTTATACTGTGGATCTTTTCTCTCCTTTGGGCTCCTCCGACCATAAACTTATCTCTGTCACCTATCGTATCTCTCCAGTACAGCAACCCGATCCTCCCAGCCGACGGCACTTTGGCGCTGCCGACTGGGAGGCTCTCTGGCAGTACTTCTTTGATTTCCCATGAAATTATTTTTGCTTCCGTGGCCGGGGACCCTCGGAGAGTGCTGAACGCATTACCGAGGTAATCCTATCAGGCATGGAGGCATACATTCCATTTTCTTTCTCTCAGACTAATACAACAATTTTTTGGTTTACTCGCGCTTGTTCTACTGCTGTCCGCAATAAGGAGGTAGCATTCAAACGGTACCGACGCCTTAAAACTCAAGAATCTCATTCCTCCTATGTTTCTGCCCGGAATCAAGACAAATCTGTCCTTCGACTTGCCAAACACTCTTTCATCAATAATAAATGCACTGAACTATCCAACTCTAGCTCTTCCCAATCTTTCTGGCATCTAGCCAAAAACCTCTCCAACAATTTTTCTTGCTCATCTTTCCCTTCCCTTTTCCACTCTGATAGCACAACCATCACTTCTTCCTCTGACAGAGCTGAACTCTTCGCTCAAAATTTTGCTAGAAACTCCACCTTGGTTGATTCTGGTGCTATTCCTCCCTCTCCACCCCCCTCTCCCCTACTTATGCCTAGTATCCTAATCTCTTCTAAAGATGTACTTTCTACGGTGACCGGTCACTTCAACCATTAGACCATTTCAACCAGTAGCTCTCAACCAGTACCAAATCAACCAATACGGTTAGGTTAGGTTAGCACTATATTTTGGCACTGGTTTAGTTGGTCTGGGTTAATTTGGCACTGGTTGAGAGCTACTGGTTGAAGTGACATGGAACCACTTTCTACCCTCTCTGGGCTTGATACTAAGAAGGCGTAAGGTCCTGATGGTGTTCCTCCTGTTGTACTAGAAAAATGTGCTTCCGTGCTGACCCCCTGCCTAGGCAAACTCTTTCTTCTCTGTCTCTCCTCTAACGTCTTCGCTTCTTGCTGGAAGTTTGTTCTCATTCAACCTGTCCCAAAGAAGGGTGACCGCTCTCAACCCTCTAACTATCGTCTAATTGCTCTTATCTCTTCTATCTCTAAATTTTTTTAAATTATTCTTACTTCCAAATTTCTTAAGCATTTCTCTTCTCATGATCTACTCTCAGATCGCCAGTATGGTTTCCTTAACCCATTAGGTACCGGTGACTTCCTTTATAATATATTATGGCAATGATTAGATGATTGTATTGAGTTTAGGAAGAACCTCTAGTAATAATAAGGCTTCACAATATCTAAACCAACCCTATTAATGACCACAGATCCTTCTTAAGCTGCATAATATCATCTAAATACAGCTAGAATATATTATAACACACGTCGCTGGTACTCAAAGGGTTAAGGGTCGTTCTACTGGTGATCTTCTTTCATATCCTACTAACTCTTGGTCATCCTCCTTTTGGGACTTCGATGAGACCTTTTCTATTGCGCTAGATATATCGAAAGTCTTCAATAGAGTCTGGCACAAATCTCTAATTTCTAAACTACCCTCCTTCGGTTTCTATTCCTCTATCTGTGCCTTTGTCTCTAATTTCCTTTCCAGCCGTTCTATAGCTGCAGTTGTGAACGGCCATCGTTTACTTCCTCATTCTATCAATTCCGGTGTTCCTCAGGGTTCTGTCCTATCTCCAATTATCTTTCTAATTTTCATAAATGATCTTCTCAACTGTACCTCCAATCCTATATATTCAAATGCAGACGAATCTACCTTACACAATTCATTAAGTTTTCCAGAACACCCCAGCAAACAATCCTTCAAAGATAAAGGTAATGAAGCCATATAACACTTATCTTCTGATCTAACTACCATTTCCAATTGGGGCAGAGAAAACCTGGTTGCCTTTAATGCTTCCAAAACCCAATTTCTCCATCTTTCTAACCATCTTGAACTCGCAGAGGACTATCCCTTATACTTCAACAATACAAACATCAACTCTTCATCTTCTTTCAGTATTCTCGGTGTCGCTTTCTCTTCTGCTCTCTCTTGGAAGGACCATATTACCAGTCTTGCTGAGGCCGCCTCCTAGAAACTGGGAGTGCTCAACTGCCTTAAGGGGTTCTTTACGCTTGCACAGTTTCTTGCTCTGTACAGGGGCACGGTGCGTCCTTGTATTGAGTATTGTTCACAAGGGTGGGGAGAATTCACTCACACAGCACTTCTAGACAAAGGAGAGAGGAAAGCCTTTTGTATCATTAATTCCAGTCCACTCACCGACTCTCTACAATCTCTTTCTCTTCGCCGCAATGTTGCATCTCTCTCGCTATTCTATTGCTACCACAATAATCAGTATTCCTCAGAGCTCTCTCAGTGTATACCACCTCACCCATCTTGTAACACAATCCCACCCCTACTCTGTGCAACTCTCCAACTTAGGGGTGAAACGATACTCCCAATCTTTCTTCTATTCAACAACTGAGCTCTGGAACTCTCTCCCTGAATCCATCTTATCTCATCCTATGAAATAAGTTGCTTCAAACTCCGTGTGTCCAAGCATTTTGGTTCGACTGCTCCTTGATTTTGGCCCTGTCACTCTTTCAACTATGGGGGAGGCACTCGTCAAATGCAGTTCTGCCCTATGTCGTTAAGGGAGCCCTTTCTCTCCCTCTCTCTTTGGCTTGTATCCATTCAGCCTACTGTTTTAAGACGTTTACCCACATCCAGGTGTCAATATTTACCTGGCGAGCGGTAGCGAGCCAGCATATATATATTTTTGTTTTGACAGCAAGCTAAATTTGTACATTGTAAGATAGAAAAATTTCTCCGGCGAAGCCGGATTTCTCCTTACAATACTGGCTCACCATCGCTCGCCAGGAAGAAATCGACACCTGGATGGGGATAAACGTCTTAAAACAGTTGGCTGAATGGGGCCGAATGGATACAAGCCAGCGAAAGAGAGAAAAGGAGAGAAAGATTAAAAAAAAACGTGACCCCCCTTAACCCTTTCACGTTTTTATGACGCAGAGGTTGCCAGATTAGCAATATGAAATAGATTTCTCTCACTCTTATAATTACCTCTCCAAAATGAGTTTTCTGCCCACAGCTAACTCAACGACAACTGCAGAGGTTGAAGTAACTAAACTAAAGGTTTCTAAATACCCCTGATGGTAACAAAGGCTTTAAAGTATCCCTAATAGGCTCAAAATTGCGTCAAAAACGTGAGAGGGTTAATTACCTTTAGGGATAGGAATGTAACCTGCGTCCTCTCCGTTAACAGCACTCATCCCCATAGTTATCGTTTAGGGATAGGAATGTAACCTGCGTCCTCTCCGTTAACAGCACTCATCCCCATAGTTATCGTTTAGGGATAGGAATGTAACCTGCGTCCTCTCCGTTAACAGCACTCATCCTCATAGTTATCGTTTAGGGATAGGAATGTAACCTGCGTCCTCTCCGTTAACAGCACTCATCCCATAGTTATCGTTTAGGGATAGGAATGTAACCTGCGTCCTCTCCGTTAACAGCACTCATCCCATAGTTATCGTTTAGGGATAGGAATGTAACCTGCGTCCTCTCCGTTAACAGCACTCATCCTCATAGTTATCGTTTAGGGATAGGAATGTAACCTGCGTCCTCTCCGTTAACAGCACTCATCCCCATAGTTATCGTTTAGGGATAGGAATGTAACCTGCGTCCTCTCCGTTAACAGCACTCATCCTCATAGTTATCGTTTAGGGATGGGAATGTAACCTGCGTCCTCTCCGTTAACAGCACTCATCCCCATAGTTATCGTTTAGGGATGGGAATGTAACCTGCGTCCTCTCCGTTAACAGCACTCATCCCCATAGTTATCGTTTAGGGATAGGAATGTAACCTGCGTCCTCTCCGTTAACAGCACTCATCCCCATAGTTATCGTTTAGGGATAGGAATGTAACCTGCGTCCTCTCCGTTAACAGCACTCATCCCCATAGTTATCGTTTAGGGATGGGAATGTAACCTGCGTCCTCTCCGTTAACAGCACTCATCCCCATAGTTATCGTTTAGGGATGGGAATGTAACCTGCGTCCTCTCCGTTAACAGCACTCATCCCCATAGTTATCGTTTAGGGATAGGAATGTAACCTGCGTCCTCTCCGTTAACAGCACTCATCCCCATAGTTATCGTTTAGGGATGGGAATGTAACCTGCGTCCTCTCCGTTAACAGCACTCATCCCCATAGTTATCGTTTAGGGATAGGAATGTAACCTGCGTCCTCTCCGTTAACAGCACTCATCCCCATAGTTATCGTTTAGGGATGGGAATGTAACCTGCGTCCTCTCCGTTAACAGCACTCATCCCCATAGTTATCGTTTAGGGATAGGAATGTAACCTGCGTCCTCTCCGTTAACAGCACTCATCCCCATAGTTATCGTTTAGGGATAGGAATGTAACCTGCGTCCTCTCCGTTAACAGCACTCATCCCCATAGTTATCGTTTAGGGATAGGAATGTAACCTGCGTCCTCTCCGTTAACAGCACTCATCCCCATAGTTATCGTTTAGGGATAGGAATGTAACCTGCGTCCTCTCCGTTAACAGCACTCATCCCCATAGTTATCGTTTAGGGATAGGAATGTAACCTGCGTCCTCTCCGTTAACAGCACTCATCCCCATAGTTATCGTTTAGGGATAGGAATGTAACCTGCGTCCTCTCCGTTAACAGCACTCATCCCCATAGTTATTGTTTAGGGATGGGAATGTAACCTGCGTCCTCTCCGTTAACAGCACTCATCCCCATAGTTATCGTTTAGGGATAGGAATGTAACCTGCGTCCTCTCCGTTAACAGCACTCATCCCCATAGTTATCGTTTGGTATCAGGCACTGCAAAGAAGCAAAGTATTTATCTGCATATTTCTCTCCATGAGAAGGGGTAGACCTAATATATAATTATGTGCGTAATATTACTTGGAAATATATTTAATTCTAAACCTAATACTGATACCATGAGATAATGTGCTTTATAAGGCTGAACATTTTTCAATACCAGTACTTATCGAAGTTAATATTACAAATTTATACACATTATTGATTGCATATAAGTCTGGCATATAGGTCTGGCATATAGGTCTGGCATATAGGTCTGGCATATACAGTATATTTCAATTTTATATAGGTTGGTTAAGAGGTCTAGAAGTAAGGTGTGAGTAAAATAGGCTAACATTTGGAGATAATAAGTAAGCCGCGCGGACTCAATGCCCTACTATAGGTAGCGCCAGTGAACTGGACAATTATCTTGACCCCTTAAATTAACTTCAAATAACTCGAAATAAATTAAAGCAATCGGGCTGACGATTCTATCATTTGGGAAGAGTCCACCAGGTAATAGGTGTGGATATTTACAGCCAGTTTTCTCTAGGCCCTTTAGTTACAGAGAGGTCAGGGATCAAGATTATTGTCAAGTTCGTTGGCACTACCCTTAACGTTTTCATAGGCCACTTGTCACCACGGTATGGAGCTGGCCTTCATTGAGTAAAATAGACGGTCGTGCTTCAACCCACTAGACCACGGCGTGGTATCATGCTGTGATCATGTGACTTAAAGTGTGAGATGTCATTCTGATTGACTCCGGGGTTGAATCTTGGCTGAGGTGTGAATATGTAGCCACAGGAGGAGGAAGCATGCATCTACCAAATAGGGCGGTACTCCCAGGGAATGCTATAGGTAGCTGATAAGGATAGCTGGAACTCCTGCTTTGTCTTTTGTTGACTTATTCCGTGCCTCAGCAACATAGAACAACTGCAGTTTGTTCTTCAACATACCTTCTCTGTCTATTAATACATTATACCACTAACATAATAATTACTAAACTGTTGTGAGAGATACCTCTCTGCTTTCCAGGAGGAGAATTAAATTAAATCAATGTATTCAGAGTTGTGTGGTGCTTACTGTAAAACTCCCTTGTGATCTCTGAAACATGGGTCCTTCAACTTGGTATGGAAATAACCTTCCCCAAGTAGGATTCCCTTCTCCTATACTGTATATGGGATAAGGTTGGTAAACTTTTATCACGCTGTGGCCGAGAGGGTTAAAGCATGGGATTTTATGCTGATTGACTGTGGTTCGAACTCCCGCTTAATTGTGAGGTATTCTACACAAACACACACACACACACACACACATATACAGTATATATATATATATATATATATATATAGCAGTAGGCATAGGAATGTGGCGACCCAATCGCCCGTAACTTTTGTTGGGCAGATAACCCCTGGAGATTAGGACTGGGAATCCCACATCCAGAATTCATTCGAACTAAGGGATCAGCAAGCCTTTACTTGCTGATCCTCCCTACCCCTTTAAGGGAGTGCGGGTTTGGCTACTGACTGTAATTCAATAGTTCAACAAACGGGGAAAAACAGTATTAGCAACAATAATTATACAAACAACTTGTATTGCTATGGTAACGTGAGTCAATCAATAGCCAAGCCAAGCTCCCAAATAGGACACGGGGTCATTAGCCAGGAGCCACACACAATAGAAGCGATATAGATTAAGGCAACATCAGTATGCCTAATTGTTATGTCTGGTAATTCACCGCCCTCACCCCACCAGGAAGGTCAGGGAGTAGCCATATAACATGAACGCAATATGACCCATGAAATACGTCACTGTAATCCTGCCTGGCTGTTTGTCTCTTTCACAAGATTTCTATAAAGTATGTAAACGATAATTTTACTTAAGGAAGAAAGTTTAAAGGCGCATTTAACACTCTGATCTGGAGCAGAAACCAGACTATAATATGAGGGAGAGTTGTGTTTGAGAGCGTTTTAGTGCCACCATTAAATATTATATATTCCAAACCCTGTCTTGTATGAACATTAAAAATCAAGAATGACTAGATCAATTGACTTTAAAATGTTAACGTATGCATACATAACCATATAAAACACAAATGTTAACGTATGCATACATAACCATATAAAACACAAATGTTAACGTATGCATACATAACCATATAAAACACAAATGTTAACGTATGCATACATAACCATATAATGTTAACGTATGCATACATAACCATATAAAACACAAATGTTAACGTATGCATACATAACCATATAAAACACAAATGTTAACGTATGCATACATAACCATATAAAACACAAATGTTAACATATGCATACATAACCATATAAAACACAAATGTTAACGTATGCATACATAACCATATAAAACACAAATGTTAACGTATGCATACATAACCATATAAAACACAAATGTTAACGTATGCATACATAACCATATAAAACACAAATGTTAACGTATGCATACATAACCATATAAAACACAAATGTTAACGTATGCATACATAACCATATAATGTTAACGTATGCATACATAACCATATAAAACACAAATGTTAACGTATGCATACATAACCATATAAAACACAAATGTTAACGTATGCATACATAACCATATAATGTTAACGTATGCATACATAACCATATAAAACACAAATGTTAACGTATGCATACATAACCATATAAAACACAAATGTTAACGTATGCATACATAACCATATAAAACACAAATGTTAACGTATGCATACATAACCATATAAAACACAAATGTTAACGTATGCATACATAACCATATAAAACACAAATGTTAACATATGCATACATAACCATATAATGTTAACGTATGCATACATAACCATATAATGTTAACGTATGCATACATAACCATATAAAACACAAATCCAGACGTAACAGAATGTCTAAGTTAGAATTCACCATTATGATTATTATTTTGTCTATGTGGATGAGGGAGACAAAAGGTAAAATGCCTGTGACGAGTGCCTCCCCCAGAGTTGAAAGAGGGACAGGGCCAAAATCAAGGAATGTTAGAGCCAAAGTGCCTGGACACAAGGAGTTTGAAACGATTTAAGTCGTAGGATGAGGGAAAGATCGATTCAGGGAGAGAGCTCCAGAGCTCAGATGTTGAATAGAAGAAAGATTGGGAATATCGTTTCACTCTTGAGTTAGAGAGTATCTCAGAGTAGGGGTCAGATTGTGTTGCAAGACGGGTACTACGTACCCTACGTAGAGGTGGTGGTATAGACTGAGAGAGATCTGAGGAACACTGATTATTGTAATAGCGGTAGAATAGTGAGAGAGATGCAATATTGCGGCGAAGAGAGAGAGAGATTGCAGAGAGTTGGTGAGTTGACGTGAGTTAATAAAACGAAAGGCTTTCCTTTCTACTTTGTCTAGAAGTGTTGTGTGGGAGGATCCTCCCCACACATGCGAACAATACGCAATACATAAATGCACTGTGCCCCTCTGCAGAGAAAGAAGCTGAGAAGCTGTGAAGGGGTAAAGAAATCCCTGAGGTGGTTGAGCACACACAGCTTCTCTGGGAAGCCGTTTTAGGAAAAGTGGTAACATGGTCTTTCCAAGAGAGGTCATGAGAAACAGAGACACCTAGAATACTGAGAGAAGATGGACGGCCCACACATGATAGATCCCTTTCACCGCCAACCCATCTCGTCCATATGCCTATCTAAATTTATCTGAAAGCTCTCTATCGTGTGTTTATCCCACTATAACACTCGGTAGCATATTCCACATATTCACACACCTGTTACCAAACCAATTTTTGCCAATATCTTTTCTGAAAATGTTTTTATCTAATTTGAATAGTACTGGGACTAAATTCATGCCATTTTAGAGAAATATTACCACTACTTTAACACTCAACGAGCGGCCTAGGCGGTATATTTGACCGTGCCGCCCAGCGTTTTTTTTTTTACCATAAATGGGGTTGTTTCCGTGCTCTTTTTCATGCATAAACAAGAGCCAGAGCGTAATACAAGTATGTATCCCTGAAAGGGCGCAAATTGAGCTTTCCAATGACACCCGAACCATCCTTCTACGATCACTGGTTGTCTTGCAACGATCGTGCAACCAAAGAGCAAAATCGCTAAAATACGGTCATTTCGTTACATAATTACGTGTGTAGCGAGTGAGAGAGGGTGGAGTAGTGTGGAGTACATGTCAGTGGGCCCACGATGGTCGTGGCGAGCGGTCATGAGGCAACCTACGCTCCTCCCACCGCTCGGCTCTCTCTCAGAGCCAATATTGCGCCAAAATTGCACACAGACTTAAGTCGGGCCCCGCCACATTGTCCAGCTTTTTAGATACGGACTTAAGTCGGGCCCCGCTAAAGAAGGGTTAAGAACACATGAAATATTTGGGCATGGATGCAGGAAATGGGTAACCAAATAATAGTACTGGGACTAAATTAATGCCATTTTGGAAATATATAATCATTAAATAAAAAAACGTCGACAAATTACATTTGTGTGATATATTACGATTGGTAACAGACTTTTAGACAAGTGGAATAGGCTACCGAGTGCTATAGTGGGATCAAGAACGACAGAGAACTTTAAGATACAATTAGATAGGTATATGGACGAGATAGGTTGGGTGTGAAAGGGATATGCCGTGTGTGGCCCAGTCGTCTCTGCTGACTCCCGTGTTCTTGTGTTCTTATGTACTTTAAACACAGGAGGACAATTTGGGCATGGATGCAGGACATGGGTGGAGAAAATGAATGGTACTGGGACTAAATTCATGCCATTTTGGAGAATTATTGCCATTACTTTAAGAACACATGGACTATTTGGGTATGGCTGCAGGAAATGGGTGAGACATGAATAGTAGCTACTGGGACTAAAGCAGGAGTGGAGGTATGGAAGTGGAGGTAAAACAGAGAGTGTGTGAAGGAAGGAAGGTTTTCGGAGCAATGGGAAGTATGTGGAAGACGAGAAATCTCGGAGTGAAAGTAAAAAGTGCACTGTATCAAGGAATTGTTGTGCCAACAGTGATGTATGGGGCTGAGACATGGGCTCTGAAGAAAAAGGAGAAAAAGAGGGCTGGATGTGATGGAGATGAGCTGCTTGAGGAGTATGTGTGGAGTTACTCGTAGAGACAGATTGAGAAATGAAGAGATACGTAGGAGAGTGGGGCAGCAGGAACATTTGTCAGCCAGAGTGGACAGAAGGGTGCTGAGCTGGTATGGTCATGTTGAACGAATGGGAGATGAAAGGCTTACAAAGAGAATATGTGAGTCAGGTACAAGGGGAGATAGAAGGGCAGGAAGACCCCCATTGAGATGGAGAGACTGTGTAAGAAAGGCTTTGGATGATAGAGGAATGACTATAGATCAGGCAGGGGAAGTGGTGGTGGACAGGAGTGAATGGAGAATGCTTGTGAATAGTTGAGTGAACACGTGGTCATTTGGAGTAAGGGGTCGGGCGCAAGTTGGACTAGATAATAGTCCATCAGGCGCCTGGCCCGGGGAGACGATTAATATGAAGGGTGCGCCTGGAAGTGTGGTGGGAGGGCTTGTCGCTTTGGCTCCGCTGCATGTCTGCCTGCCGAGATCGGAACCTCTCCTGGTGGTCAGGGGCCGGGGGAGTGCTGGAGCGACCTTGGTAACCCTGGTCTCTGGGTCTTCTCCTGGGTGACCTGGATGTGTGAGAGTTTGTGTTTTTTATCTGTGTTTATTTTTTGTTTTATGTTGTTTTTGTGTTTTCCCTGTTCTTGCTCTGTCTTGAGTCGGCTACCCCCAAAATGGGGATTGGGCCTGAGCATATAGATAGAATAGAATAGGGACTAAAGTCATACCATTTTGGAGAAAACTAACCATTACTTTCAAAACACATGGACAATTTCGTGATCAGCTGTAAAAAGTTGATGTTATTTCGAGATGTTGTTGGTGTGCTTCTTAGTGTTCGATGGCGTTACGTGACTGTACGTGATGACTACAAGCTGTTTTTGTAGTACACTGGCAACGTAATTTTTCGGTGTGACGTCACGCGACTTTACCACAACATTTTGCGACTGCACAACAACGCCACACCGTAGCATACGAACTTGTAACGTATTCATAATGACCTACTCCGATAAAAAGTCAGGTCACGAGATACTACGAAATTTTATCGGACCCCTTAAAATGTCATAGCCTTCCACGAGATAACAAGAGGCACTGTGACACGTGACGAGATGTAACGAAACGTATGGAGACTTCAACAAAAACCCTTTTCATGCCATGTCGTGATCCAAGTCGTGAATGTGTGGCGGGGCCTTTAGTACAGTACAATGCTCCCTAACAGCAGAGTGAGGGGAGTTGTTTAATTGTGGCTGACCCGTCCTGGAAGATTGACCTAAAGTGCTCAGCGACCCGAATTTTAAGTGAACAAACTGTGCTGCCCACATATCCAACTCGGCAACTGGGACAATTAAAACAATACACGAGTGATGAGCATAGGTCATCTGACAGGCGGTCTTTAAAATGGAATCTGAAATTAACTACAAGTTCCTTCTTTTTTTTTAGGAGTTTTTTTACATATCAAACCATTACCAAACCAGACAGAACCTGCACCACTTGACACACTACACTACGTCAACATATTGACACCACACATACCACACCACATAATGCCATACTACCACCTTACTACACAACATCAGCACCAGCACCACATCATTCCACTACA
The DNA here is from genome assembly GCA_032716605.1 of Paralithodes platypus. Lineage (NCBI taxonomy): Eukaryota > Metazoa > Arthropoda > Malacostraca > Decapoda > Lithodidae > Paralithodes > Paralithodes platypus. The sequence goes on from CM064517.1 coordinate 11,831,159, forward strand.
ATATTAATGCATCAAATCTCGCGTGTAGATTCGTTCTGAAGTTAGTCAAGGTGCCACGTAAAACACTTTTTATCCCTTCTGTCACGAAGCTGTTGTAATATTGATGGTGTCTCAAGACGCGCATGAAATGTTCTAGTTTGTTCTAACGCATGATATATTATATATTCATATACCAAATTACACACACACACATACACAAACACACAAACAATCTCTCTGTATATATATATATATATATATATATATATATATATATATATATATATACTGTATATATATATATATATATATATATATATATATATATATATATATATATATATATATATATATATATATATATATATATAATATAGATATATAAAGATATGTGCAGAAGATATTGTAGACACCAATACCCAGATACCCAGGGGAGGCCTCATAGGCATTTGATATGGAGCTGCTGGAAATCCTGTTTCATTTGCCTGGCTTCTCTCACTGTTTCTGTTTGTGTCTCACCTACACAGATAGTTATTCAGTTAGCTCTCACAAACACCTCCTCTTATTTATTTATCTACACTATACAAGCACACCACACTTATTTCCAATACACCAACAAATAAATAAAGTTTAAAATAGCGACTATCAATCTTTCAACTTTGAGGAAGACACTTGTTGCAGGCAGCTTTGCCTTTTGTCTCCTTTATAGACATAGAAAAACACAAATATACAGGGTATCCCCGGAGGAAAGGGCTTAACTTTTGGAAATAGTAAAAACAATGTATTATAAATCTATAAGTTTCTATAAGAAATATTCCAAATCTCAATCGGTATAGAAATATTGCATGTTGAAAATGTGTTTTTTCCATGTATTTCCCTAAAAGGCTGGCCGAGCTGTGCTAGTGCCTACCATACCTCCCTCCAACCGCAATTATTCTACCATGTTAATTATAGAGATATAGTTTTGTAAGTTGAATTTTTTTATAGACATAATAGCTCACTTTGGACCAGTTGGAAACTATTTGTCATGGAGGACTCCATTACAGTGATGCGGGGGAGGACGCTACATCAAACCTTCAATGCCTTTGTAATAGTTGAAATTTGTTCTATTTTATATAGAACATTTTATGCTTAGAATTCTTCATTGTATCAGGGTGTCCTCCTGGGACACCCTGTATATATCAACCCTTTTTATAAGATGAGGAGGCGTTTAGGGCTGTATAAAGTACACCGTAAGTATGGGTCTTTACTTGCTAGGGAAAGGTATCAAAGCGAATAGTCAAATAAGGTTTTACACGTTTCATTATTATTGTAGGTAATGGGGACCCAAATGGCCACAACAGAAATCATAAACATGAATGAGTTAATCAGTGCGGGCAGTACCCGTCATCAATAATTGTGCAACAGATTATGGCAATCAAGGAATGCACAGGTATAGTCTTTATTAAGTACCTGCCTCAAATAATAGAAACAATCATAGTCAAATTATGTACACGACGTACAGAGAATATACAAAGATGATATTATGAATAATCAAAATGAGGCTCGATTGTGTGTGGTTGGAATGTCAGGGGGGGGGGGGGGAATGCTAGCTGGGCTATAATATGATGTAAGGTAGGGCAGAGCTGGTCATCTATGAGGAGGAAGTGGTTAGGTGACTCAGTGGTCGAAATAACATGTAACAATCTACTCATACGATGACTATTTACGCTGCGGATAGTTTTGAGGGTTTGAATGGCAATTACTGAATTAAATGTTACTCTCGAGGGTGTCTGATAGACAGACCACCGAAATACCTAGCAGTGAGGCTGACAGAGATATTTAGAGATCATAGATACTCTTTTGGTCCAACAGCAAGGGTTATCTGCAGGGACGCTGACAAAGTCACCAGGGGGTCGTAGACACTCCCTAACTTCCAAACTCACTGAACTTTGGGCTATAGAGCATCTAGAGAGGTTATTTAGCACTTAAACTCAGGAGGGAAGGTGGGATACTTTCCCTAACCTGGTTCGAGTACCTAGGCACTTACTAGGCCTTCTACGGCCTCGTCTGGCTACATGGAAAAAAAGGCCTCCCTCCTGGAGACATAGGCCCTTGTCGCTCCGGCGACGGGTGCAGGGGCGATAGTAGAGGTAGGGCCCTTAGGATACGCGTCCGCGTCCGTATCGTATCCCAGCTCCATTCCCCAGGTGTGCGCGGTGGTGTAGATGGCGTCTGGTTGGCTGGTTTGACCTGACTGTCAGCCAACCCCAGGACAGTCTGCGTGGATGACGTCACTCCTGGTGGTGGGGGGCCGCAGTACTGCTTCCCAGGTAAAGTAGTCCTGTTTTGGTGGGGGGTGCTACTCTCTTTACTGGGGGGAATCGTCCATGTTGCCCTCGGTCGGTGTGAGAGAGAACTTTGCAAGGGTAAGCTCTGTTATTGTGGGTCCCCAACGGACGGTGCTGCCTTTCCTTATGGAACACCTTCTGTGGTGTTCGCCTTGGGGCGCTCTGGTGTCCTTCGGCAGGTGCAGGAATTGTGTTGCTCTTGATGGCGCGTTGCATTTGCGGCATAACAATATATATTTATATATAATTATATATATATATATACCGGTATATATATATATATATATATATATATATAATAATATATATATATATATATATATATATATATATATATATATATCTATCTATCTATCTATGTGCTCAGGCCCAATCCCCACTTTGGGGGTAGCCGACTCAAGACAGAGCAAGAACAGGGAAAACACAAAAACAATATAAAACAACGAATAAACACAGATAAAAAGCACAAACTCACACACATCCAGGTCACCAAGGAGACGACCCAGAGACCAGGGTCACCAAGGTCGCTCCAGCACTCCCCCGGCCCCTGACCACCCGGAGAGGTTCCGATCTCGGCAGGCAGACATGCATCGGAGCCAAAGCCACAAGCTCTCCCACCACACTTCCAGGCGCACCCTTCATATTAATCGTCTCCCCGGGCCAGGCGCCTGATGGACTATTATCTAGTCCAACTTAAGCCCGACCCCTTACTCCAAATGACCACGTGTTCACTCAACTATTCACAAGCATTCTCCATTCACTCCTGTCCACCACCACTTCCCCTGCCTGATCTATAGTCATTCCTCTATCATCCAAAGCTTTTCTTACACAGTCTCTCCATCTCAATGGGGGTCTTCCTGCCCTTCTATCTCCCCTTGTACCTGACTCACATATTCTCTTTGTAAGCCTTTCATCTCCCATTCGTTCAACATGACCATACCAGCTCAGCACCCTTCTGTCCACTCTGGCTGACAAATGTTCCTCCTGCCCCACTCTCCTACGTATCTCTTCATTCCTCAATCTGTCTCTACGAGTAAATCCACACATACTCCTCAAGCAGCTCATCTCCATCACATCCAGCCCTCTTTTCTCCTTTTTCTTCAGAACCCATGTCTCAGCCCCATACATCACTGTTGGCACAACAATTCCTTGATACAGTGCACTTTTTACTTTCACTCCAAAATTTCTCCTCTTCCACATACTTCCCATTGCTCCGAAAACCTTCCTTCCTTCACACACTCTCTGTTTTACCTCCATTTCCATACCTCCACTCCTGCTTATCGTTCCTCCTAGATATTTAAAACACTCTACTTGTTCCAATATTTCCCCATCCAGCCTCATATCTAGATTCACCCTATGCTCTTCCCTATTACACACCATTACTTTACTTTCATTGACGTTCACCTTCAGTTTCCTCCTTCCACAAACCACACCAAACTCTTTGACTACCCGCTGCAGTTTCTCATCAGAATCCGCCACCAATGCTGTGTCATAAGCGAACAGCAACTGATTCAACTCCCAATCTCTACCATTCTTTCCTACTAAACCCAATCCTCTTCCCATAGTTCTCCTTTTCACCTCCCTCACCACACCATCCATAAACATTAAACAGCCATGGTGACATTACACAACCCTGTCGCAAACCTACTTTACCTCAAACCATTCACTCAACTCACCATTTCCTACTCTCACACATGCTCTGCTCCCTTCATAAAAACTCTTAACTGTTTCAAACAAATGTCCTCCTATTTCATAAATCCTTAACACCTTCCACATTGCTTCACGGTCCACACGATCATACACTTTTTCCAAGTCCATAAAAGCCCAAAATATCTCCTTATGCTTCTCTAATATATATATATATATAATTATACAGTATGTATATATTATGACATATGTTATGATCACGACATTCAATTATTCATATAGTCTGAAACGTCCTTAACATCTAACCTCTTACTGTATGGATAAATAAATTATAAATTATTGTAACTTTATTTCCTATGTGTAAGAAGAAGACAAAAATGCAGGCTGACTGTAACGAGTGTCTCCCAAAGAGTGACAAGCCAAATTCAAGGAACGTTGGGGTCAAGGTGCCTGGACACACGAAATGTATAGCACTCTAAGTCATAGGATGAAGGAAAGACTGATTGAAGGAGAGAGTTCCAGGATTCACTTGTTGAGTAGAATAAAAAGTCTTAGAAAATTTGCTAATTCTTAGATTGAAGAGTTGGACAGAATAGGAGTGGGGCTGTGCGAGTGCGAGACACTCACCGCAAGAATGGGGTATGCACTGAGAGAGCTGTGAAGAACACTGCTTGTTGTAATAGCGATAAAAGAGTGAAACAGATGCAATATTGCAGCAATATTGTAGAATGAGAGTGTAGGGGACTAGTAATAGAATGGGAGTTGATGAGGCGAACAACTTTTGACTCTACTCTTTCGAGAAATGAAGTATGGGTGGAACCTCCCCACACATGCGAACAATACTCGATACATAGACCCACTGTGCAGAGCAAGAAGATGTGCGAGGGTGAATAACCCATGGAGACAGTTGAGCACACCTAACTTATGAGAAGCTGTTTTGGCAAGAGTGGTAATGTGATCGTTCCAAGAAAGATTGGATGAAAAAGATACACCCAGAATATTGAGAGAATATGAAGCGTTGATTTGTGTAATGTTGAAGAGAAATTGATAGTCTTGTGGAAGATTGCGACAGGTAGATAGAATGAATATAAACACCATATGAGGAGGAGCACTTTATTGACAACGTTTCGCAGTTTTTTTTTGTTTTTTTCTATATTCCAACTTACTTCCTCTCGGGCATAGGCTGAGAGCCTTAACATTCACCGCTTTACAATGAACAGTGAAGCCCGTGAGGTCTTGTTCCAGTCTAGGGAGTGAGACATGTGAAGCACGTAGAGTACAACGAGCACCTGCCATCTTGCCTTCACATGAGGCACGGTGCTCACTCATGGCCCGAAACGACCCCATCTCTGAAGCCATCTCGTTCCCGTGCTTCACTGTCTCCCCCCTACACTCGGACTCTCACACTTACACACACACAACGCCACCTGTTGAGCAGATAACTCACCAGGCATTGCACCCCTATAGCATATTTTGAATATAGGAATATTCATACAGTGCTATTTAATCAGGGAACAATGAGGGTATTTTATTGACGTTTCGGTGGGCTTGTGGTAATGCACTGATACTAGGTACAGCACAAATTCCATCCCAAAAATATCTTCCCATTGATACATCGGGATTTGAACCCGGGACCTTTGGATTACCAGGCCAGTGGCAAGACCACTCCACCACACCTCCCCTAATAGATAGCTTCTTCAGGTCACTAACAGGCGCTACGTCCTTGGGCGCCATAAGTATCCGTCATGACAGGTGGGGGAGGCGGAGAATAGGGGGAGGGGGGTAGGTAGGACAGGGAGGGGGAAGGAGTAGGGGGGGGGGGGGGTATGGGTAATGGGTAGTGTACAGCAGTATGCACAAATACACACATTTTTATGGGATAACAACGGAACACAATATGTACTGTAGATACTATTATTATTATTATTATTTTTATATGCATAATAATGATAACAATAATTAAAAATAATAAAGCGGTATAATATACAATACTAAAAGCCTGCAAACACACTCACACACACACAATCACACACATACACCTACTCACACACGAAAGGGGGAAAGGGTGAATGCGTTCGTACGTATACATAACACAAGTACAGTTGTATAATAATAATAATAATAATAATTATAATAATAGTAATAATAATGCTAATAAGAATGAGCAGAGAGAGAGTGAGAGAGAGATGAGAATGTTCAAAGGAATGAAAGGATACACACATGGATTCATCGTATTCAAGACATCATACTAGTAATAGTAATGATAATACACATAATAATAGTAATAATAATAATAATAATACTAATAATAATAATAATATTATTAATAATAATAATAATTAATAATGATGGTGATGCTTAAGATAGTATTGAAAATAATATCAAACATAGCATAAAAGTAATAGTAAGAAAGGGAATGGAGAGAGAGAGAGAGAAAGAGATAAATTGGGGGGGGGGGGGGGCGGAAAGGTAGGGTACAAGCGGCATCTGTTTGAACTGAAGAGGGGTTGGGATGGCATGTGAGTATGAACTACGGGGTATTATGGAAATATATACGTTGTTAATAAAGTGCTCCTCCTCATATGCTGTTTATATTCATTCTGTCAACTTTTCCAAGTTATCTCAACACAGGTAGATAGAAGGAGAAATTGGGTCATGGAGGCATTGAAAGTAACAAGATATTATCTGTCCCAAGCAGAATACATTGCTAGATCAGAAGATAGGCGTGCTCCGGCTTCGTCACGTGAGTTTTGGAGTGATTATATGCTGGGTTGTTGTGAACAAATAGTTGAATAGTGTAAGGTAGAATCATCAACATATGATTGAGGTACAGTTGAGGAGATCATTGATAAATATTAGGTAGATAATTGGAGACAGGAGAAAACCCTGAGGAACACCGGAGTTGATAGGTTGAGAGAGTGAACGATGGCCGTTCACAACTGCAGCTATGGAGCAGTCAGAAAGAAAATTAGAGACAGAGGCACAGATAGAGAAATGGGAACCGAAGGAGGGTACTTTGACAATTAGAGATTTGAGCCGGACTCCGTCGAAGGTTTTCAATTTGTCTAGTGCAATATAAACAGTCTCACCGAAGTCCCAAAGGGAGGATGGCCAAGAGTTAGTAAGATAAGCAAGGAGGTCACCGGTAGAGCGGCCCCTAATGAAAACATAATGGCGATATGAAGTAGATTATGGAAAGATAAATGCTTGAGAAATTGTGAATTAAGAATAGTTTCAAAAACTTGAAACTTGGGACACACACTCTTTGCACATATTTTGTGTCGATATAAATCAAATGGAAATACTGAAACTCGCAGACATAGTATTATGACAGACATGCCATGATCCCGACATTATCAATATTATGATAGTCTGCAACGTACTTCCATTTGGCTTACATAGTGAGGTTTGGTTTAATGCAATAATCGGTGTATATTCTTATATATCGACGAGGCATATGTACAAACAGTGTGTACTAAATCTTTAACATCCTTGGCAGTCTCGTGGTAGAGCACTGTCGTCCTGTTTGGGAGCCACGAGTTCGATTCTCTGCAGTTACAAGCATTAATGATTGATTAACCCTTACAAATTTAAATTGTAAGTGGTTAGACGTTAACGATGTTACAGACTTTATGTGAATACATATATATATATATATATATATAATTATACAGTATATATATATATATATATATATATATTTATATATTTATATTTGAGTATTGTTCACATGTGTGGGGAGGTTCCTCTCACACCGCTCTCCTAGACAAAGTTGAAAGGAAGGCCTTTCGTATCATTAACTCCCGTCACCAACTCTCTGCAATCTCTCTCTCTCCGCCGCAATGTTGCATCTCTCTCGCTATTCTATCGCTACTATAATAATCAGTGTTCCTCAGAGATATCCCAGTGCATACCACCTCCTTTACGTAGGGCACGTGGTACCCGTCTTGCAACTCAATCCCACCCCTACTCTGTGCAACTCTCCAACCCAAGAGTGAAACGTTACTCTCAAACTTTCTTCTACTCAACAGCTGAGCTCTGGAACTCTCTCCCAGAATCAGTCTTTCCCTCTTCCTATGACTTAAATTGCTTCAAACTCCGTGTGTCCAGGCATTTTGGCTCGAACGTCCCTTGATTTTGGCCCTGTCACTCTTTCAACTATGGGGGGGGGGGGCACTCGCTATAGGCAGTTATGCCTTTTGCCTCCCTCAATCACATAGAAAAAAAAAAAAAAAAAAAAATATATATATATATATATATATATATATATGAGGGGGCGCGAATCAAAAGGGACCTTACCACCACTGGTTCTGATTTTGAAATTTGAATGTATATCACTATTTTCATACCTCCTTTACAGTTTGGGTGTGGATATGAGTCCCTTAAGTCACTTGCAATATGGCTGAAACTCCTATAAAGTAAGAATGGTTTTAGACCACACGATCGGTGAACATTTCGGGACCATAATCCTTGCAGAATCCAAGGGGCCACAACTCACGTAACCCAGGGAGCTTCCATTGTCTTTGGCTAGGCGTGTGAGTCAGAAAGAGAGAGCAATATGGAAATGGGTTTTTTTTTTCCTAAGTTTCGTCCTTAGATCTACATCAAGTTTAAACAGAAATAAAAAAAAACATTCATGATAAATTTGTACATTTCTTGGCTCCTCCTAAAGTGCAAACTGTACTTGCAGTATATAACATTGTTCATTGTGCCGCAAACAGGTTTCAAAGTTTGGTGCAACTTTTTACAAAATGGGATAATTTTGTTTTGTATCACTAAAATGCTGGAAAAAATTTAACATAAGAATCTGAAACACATATTAAAATACAGTTTCTCCGAAAAATATCACAATACCATTATTAATAAGAAGAGGGCACACGTTTAAAAGTCGCCAAACTTTGAATGCGAAGTGTGGCTAAAGTATTTTTTGGCAATTACTGTAGTCCCTTTGAATTCGTGGCCCCTCATATATATATATATATATATATATGTTTCTAAATCTCTCAGTGGGGTTCGAACCGCCGACCGTCAGGACGATAGCCGACGCTTTAATCAACTACACCACGGCAGTTGATTAAAGCGTCGGCTATCGTCCTGACGGTCGGCGGTTCGAACCCCACTGAGAGATTAGAAACATTTAGTGGCTCACGTGTATTTGTGATATATACTCAATATATATATTATATGCCCCGAATATATAGAGTAAGACCAGTGCTGATATATAAATCTTTATTGATTGTTGGACGCGTTTCGGCTTATACACAAGCCATCTTAAGCCTAAAAAGCAAAGAAACAGCCTACATAATTATCTACAAATCATAATAGAGTTCATGAAATAATTCAAACGTGTAGGCCTGTAGGGGGTAAATGGGGTTAAAGAGTGATCAAAACATTTTTGGAAAATAATTGAATCCATGTGTGCCTAAATATCTAAATATATATACCGCAAAGTATTTATATTTGCGAAAACTAAAAAGTTATTTTATGTGAGAACCGTAGAAATACGTGTACATTGTGTTGAGTTAAATCTAAATATAATATCCTAAGTGAAATGAAATATAAGATATAGTAATACTATGAATGCTAAAACATAACATACCACATATCACATAGATCTCAAAGCACAGTAAGGGTGTTGAGGACTCCTGGGAACCTAGATCGGGACGAAACTGTTGTGTTAACCCTCTCCGACATATGACGCAATTTTGAGCCTATTGGGGATACTTTAAAGCCTTTGTTGCCATCAGGGGTATTTAGAAACCTTTAGTTTAGTTACTTCAACCTCTGCAGTTGTCTTTGAGTTAGCTGTGGACAGAAAACTAATTTTGGAGAGGTAATTATAAGAGTGAGAGAACTCGATTTCTTATTGCTAATCTGGCAACCTCTGCGTCATATGAGTCTGAAGGGGTTAATAAACTCTCGGCTATCAGGCGGGAACTGTCATTAGAAGATGTGTACAATATGCTAAAATCATGTGTGCGTATTGGGTGATTTGAAGCTTCAGAATGGTCTCGTATAGCAGAGAATGAAGGTTTGGACAACGGAAAATCACCCAATACGCACATATGATTTTAGCATATTGTACACATCTTCTAATGACAGTTCCCACCTGATAGCCGAGAGTTTATTAACACAACAGTTTCGTCCCGATCTAGGTTCCCAGGAGTCCTCAACACCCTTACTGTGCTTTGAGATCTATGTGATATGTGGTATGTTATATTTTAGCATTCATAGTATTACTATATCTTATATTTTATTTCACTTAGGATATTATATTTAGATTTAACTCAACACAATGTTCACGTATTTCTACGGTTCTCGCATATAATAACTTTTTAGTTTTCGCAAATATAATTACTTTGTGGTATATTTAGATATTTAGGCACACATGGATTCAATTATTTTCCAAACATGTGTTGATCTCTCTTTAACCCCATTTACCCCCTACAGGCCTACACGTTTGTATTATTTCATGAACTCTATTATGATTTGTAGATAATTATGTAGGCTGTTTCTTTGCTTTTTAGGCTTAAGATGGCTTGTGTATAAGCCGAAACGCGTCCATAATATATATATATATATATATATATATATATATATATATATATATATATAATATAAATCTTAATTTCTAAACTACCCTCCTTCGGTTTCTATCCCTCCATCTGTGCCTTTGTCTCTAATTTCCTCTCCGGCCGTTCCATAGCTGCAGTTGTGGACGGCCATCGCTCACTTCCTCACCCTATAAACTCCGGTGTTCTTCAGGGCTCTGTTCTATCTCCTATTCTCTTTCTAATTTTTATAAATTATCTTCTCAGCTGTACCTCAATTCCCATCCATTCATACGCAAGACGACTCAACCTTACATTACTCCATTAGTTTTTCAGAACGCCAAAGCCAGAAATTCTTCAACGACAAACGGAATGAATCCATAGAACACTTAAATTCTGATCTAACTACTATCTCCAATTGGGGCAGAGAAAACCTTGTTACCTTTAATGCTTCCAAAACCTAATTTCTCCATCTACCTACCCGTCAGGAACTCCCTGCGGACTATCCCTTATTCTTAAACAATACAAAAATCAATCCTTCATCTTCTCTCAAAATTCTTGGTGTCTCTTTTTCTTCTGGTTTCAGTTGAAAGGACCATATTACCAGTCTTGCTAAGCCAGCCTCCCAGAAGCTGGGTGTGCTCAACCGCCTTAGGGGGTTCTTTACCCCTGCACAGCTTCTTGCTCTGTACAGGGGCATAGTGCGTCCTTGTATTGAGTATTGTTCACATGTGTGGGGAGATTCCTCTCACACCGCTCTCCTAGAAAAAATTGAGAGGAAGGCCTTTCGTATCATTAACTCCCGTCCACTCACCAACTCTCTGCAATCTCTCTCTCTTCGCCACAATGTTGCATCTCTCTCGCTATTCTATCGATACTATAATAATCAGTGCTCCTCAAAGCTTTCCCAGTGTATACCACCTCATTTACGTAGGGCACGTGGTACCCGTCTTGCAACACAATCCCACCCCTACTCTGTGCAACTCTCCAACTCGAGAGTGAAACGTTACTCTCAGACTTTCTTCTATTCAACAACTGAGCTCTGGAACTCTCTCCCAGAATCAGTCTTTCCTTCTTCCTATGTCTTAAATTGCTTCAAACTCCGTGTGTCCAGGCATTTTGGCTCGAACGTCCCTTGATTTTGGCCCGGTCACTCTTTCAACTATGGGGAAGGCACTCGCTATAGGCAGTTCTGCCTTTTGCCACCCTCACTCACATAGAAAAAAAAGATATATTATATTGTGGCAATTGATACATCCTTGGGAAAGCGGAGGTGAATAAGGAATAGAAGAACCAGAAGCACTCGGTGTAACAACATGTTTATTGGCGACAGTTTCGGAGGCTACTTACTCCATCATCAGGCGAATCTACAAAATAAAATATAATCCTATCAGTTAAAATTACAAAACAAGGCTAAGAAGCGGGATAGTAATGTTGCGAATCAATTATTTGGGACACCGTGTGCAATTGAAAGTTAAAAAATAGAAATGAAGAAATATAAGCAAAGTAAGTACAATAGAGAACAACAATTATTATGTTCCTTCCAACAACCAACTCTACTCCTAAAATCGATTAATGAAATTTACAAACACATGTGGCAGTCCGTGGATTCGAACCCAGGACGCTCACACCGAAAATCAACACATTATCCATCGCACCACGAAGACAGTTAAAGGATGGTGGACACTGCCTACGATTTATTATGCAACTTCGAATCCTGCGTATCAATCTAAGCATGTACACACATCCCAACTGCAACTCACGTAGGTTATGCATATGTGAATGGAAAGAGCAATTAATGGGACCTTAACCACTAGGGAAGTCCTCTCGATAAATTACTCCTGAACCAATATCAATTATTATGTTCCTCCCAACAACCAACTCTACTCCTAAAATCGATTAATGAAATTTACAAACACATGTGGCAGTCCGTGGATTCGAATAATAGATATACCTAAAATAGCTCAAACATAAGTAAACGTGACTGAATGTGAACAAAGGACGAACACATCAAAAATGGAATGCTAAGAAAAGACAATGGAGAAAAATACCAGTAGTTAAACCTATAGAAAACAATTGTTTGCTTGGAAACGGAAGAAAAATGAAGCGACTTATATACTACATACAAAATACGTTTAAAAACAAAGGAGGTCAACTGATGTTTCGTTGTGTGACAGAGAAGGCTTTTCCTTAATTGACAAGAGAGACTCACTAATGCATAGCTGTGTGTCTGTAGGGTGCGAGGCAAGGACTGAGAATGACTCAACTTTAATGGGATGGTCTGATTCCAGAGAATGTTGCCGAATCGCATTGAATGAAGGATTTGATAGAGGATTATTTGTTCTAATAGATCTTCCCTTTTGTTCAAAGATTCGAACCCTGAGTTGGCGTTTAGTTTTCCAATATACACTGCGTTACAGCAATGACACTCGTACTTATATACTACAGAAGAATGCAGCTCCTCAGGGATCAAATCTTTGAACTTAAAGAAGCTCTGGATAGTGCGATTGGCCTTAAAAATAACTAATATTTATTTGTGAGTAAAATTCTCGCAATAGTTTGGTGACTTTGCTTCTCAAAGCAAAGCTCACCTCCGAAACTGTCGAGAATAAACATGTTTTTACACCGAGTGCTTCTGGTTCTTCTATTTCTTATATATATATATATATTGTCTGTACTACTTGATGAGACAGATAAAGGGATGAGGGAACGCGAGAGGGGTCCTGGACCCTAAGAATTGGAACTGTATATGTTGTTTCTGTTCGGGCTCTGTCTCGAGTCGGCCACCCCAATCTTTGGGAGATGTGACTGAGTATATACATTGTTACGTATCTTGATCCTCAAGTGGTTAACTTGATGAATCTAGATAGCACAGAGATATATATTAAGGTATCAGTCAGCTGAAGGCAAAACAAAAGTAAAATCTAATACAATTATTTCCTGTTGTTGCTTCCTTTCCTTTTGGATCTTAGGACTTAGTATCCTTTATTGACTGATACTCTTTAATTATGGAAAAATACTGAAACTAATTAAAGTCATGTAGTATTTATAAAGAATTATTATTTAACCGAAGCTTAGTAGGCTATGGTTATGAACCGAAGAAGTTATATATAAGTAATCTAAATGAAATTAATTCTATAAAAAAGTCTTGAAAGATAAATATTAAAGTAAGAATATTTCTGTCTCTTACCCTTTTTGAAATGAATAGATAGTTTTCTTATATGTCCTTTTATTATATTTAATGTAATTATTCTTGGTTCTTGTCTTACGTTAATAGTATTATATTATTATATTATCATCAGGATTAATATCAAAGTCTCATAAAAAGTTAGATATATTTAATAATTAGTTAAATGTATTTCTTAACCACGTAACATTGAGGTTTGATTATGAGTAAATTAAGTTACAGGATCGCTTCATAGATTCGATTCAGGTCTCACTCAAATAATATGAAAAGCAAAAATAATATTTTGAAGCTAAAAGAATTTTCTTCAGCTTAGGAAATCACTAGAAGTAATATTAACACAGCCATGTTAGTCTAAGGCGATATTACTAATACGAGACAATAGCATCACCGTACTAAGCACCGTTAAGCAATGTAAGCTTAATTCAAAGAAAATGAAAGAACTCGTAAGTATTAATATAAAACAATAGTATTACTTTCATCATAACCCAATTACTTAAAGAGTTGCTTTAGTCCACAAGTTAGTCAACTAAAATAGTTAAGTACATAATAATAGCGTTAACGTTAATTCCCAATCAAATAGTTACGTACATAATAGTAGCGTTAACGTTAATTCGCAATCAAATAGTTACACATAATAGTAGCGTTAACGTTAATTCCCAATCAAATAGTTAAGCACATAATAGTAGCGTTAACGTTAATTCCCAATCAAATAGTTAAGCACATAATAGTAGCGTTAACGTTAATTCCCAATCAAATAGTTAAGCACATAATAGTAGCGTTAACGTCCCAATCACATATCTCACTAACCAACATAACGTAAGTGTTTACACCGAACACACTTAACACACATTTATATAATCTGACTGACAGTCACAATCCCATTATAATACTTCACCCCGTCTTCCTCCAGCTGCAAGTTCACCTTCCCCAACTCCAAATGAGACTGATTTGAATGCCCACAACTCGGGTCTTATATACTAAACAATGATGGTCTAGGAACGAATCAGGAGGCGAGTGATGGTGCGCGTTCCAATCATAGCTCCTAGAGTTGCATAACAGGTGCCTGGTCCATTCACAGCTCCTGGCGTCGATCATACGTCATAGCGTCGGGTAGTTTGCAGGGTCCCCTATGACGCACACAGGTGTGAAGGCTTGTTTGCTGGTATGCGGGCGAGCTGGTTTCCCACTCGCTAGTTCGCTCGCTAGTTTGCTTCGCCGTTTGGGTAGTTTGAACCTCCTTCAACTCTAATTCTAACTCTTAAATTAACATACAGGGCTCCGTATGTCAGAACATATAGGAGGGGTATTTAAGCCTCCGTCTTCCCCTTCATTCTTGAGAGAATACGACGAAAGTGTTCCAACGTTTCATTTTCTCCTGCGAGTTTTACTAAATATATATATATATATATATATATATATATATAGGGGAGTTGTGGCAGAGTGGTCTTGCCACTGGACTGGTAATCCAATGGACCCGGGTTCGAATCCCAATATGTCAATGGGAAGATATTATTGGGATGGAATTTGTGCTGTACCTAGTATCAGTGCATTACCACAGCACACCGAAATGCCAAAAAAAAGTACCCTCATTGTTCCCTGATTAAATAGCATTGTATGAATATTCCCATATGCAAAAATATGCTACAGGGGGGCAATGCCTAGTGAGTTAATTGCTCAATAGATGGCGTTCTGAGAGTGAGGGTCCTAGTCTGTGGGGATGAGACTGTGAAACGCAGAGGCGAGGCTGCTTCAGAGATGGAGTTGCTTCGAGCCGTGAAGCTTCGCATGTCTCACTCCCTAGACTGGAGCAAGACCTCACGGGCCTCACCGTGTTCAGCGGTTGAGTGTAAAGGCTATCAGCCTATGCCTGAGAGGGAGTAGTTGGAATATAGAAAAAAAAAAAATAAAATAAAAAATAAAGATATATATATACTGTATATATATATATATATATATATATAAACATGTGTGTATTGTGTCTATGTGATTCGTTGTAATGGCTGTGATTCCATCAACATTGGCGAGACATCGAATCCAAGACTTAAAACAAACCTGTGCAGGGACCACATTAGACCTAATACAGGACTATATGTAAATACTCATTTATCGAAATGTCTATCTATCTATCTATTTACTCAGTCCCAATCCCCACTTTTCCTATATATATATATACTGTATATATATATATATATATATATATATATTGTTACGGACTAGGGTTCAAACCCACAA
This sequence comes from Paralithodes platypus, assembly GCA_032716605.1. NCBI lineage: Eukaryota > Metazoa > Arthropoda > Malacostraca > Decapoda > Lithodidae > Paralithodes > Paralithodes platypus. Next base: position 11,847,085 of record CM064517.1, read on the forward strand.
CACCATGAATAAATGAGTAACTCCAATGAAAAGGCAACAACTGTTATTACCGTAGTACTATAAGAATGGAAGATAACCACCCAAAACTAGACTGCAAGGTTAATATTATCCTCCAGCAAAACCCTATTACTATACAACAAGTCAATCAGAATCATATAATTGATATTATTAAGTTTTCTTTAAATATCAGTAGAATAACTTATGCTTTCATAAATCCTTTAAGATTTATATGTAAGGTATTCAAGTATCCACATTAGTTTACTGTACATAATAGTTCATTACCGTTTACTTTCTTTTAGAACCACAGAATATTTAAAGTATTTAAATCTTTAAGTTATTTGAGAGATAGTACATGAAAATAAATAAGGTAGGTATGGATGAAAAGATAATTTAAAAGTATGGATATTATTTACATATAAATTACACTTTATACATCTATCCTTACATTCACACAATACAACATAATCTATAATTAGTTAACTAGCCCACCAGCAATTAGTTTAATTAAGGCAATATATATATATATATATATATATATATATATATATATATCTGTATATATATTTTTTTTTTGGCGGGTTGGGGAGGGTGGGGGGGGGGGGGGGCGCCGACTCAAGACAGAGCAAGAATAGGGACAACACATAATACAACGTAAAACAATGAACACACAAAAACAAAATATAAATTCACACACAATGTCATCTATGTCATTCAGGAGAAGACCCAGAAACCAGGGTCACCAAGGTCCCTCCAGCACTCCCGCGGCCCCCGACCACCCGGAGAGGTTCTGATCTCGGCAGGCAGACATGAAGCGGAGCCGAAGCCACAAGCCCGCCCACCACACTTCCAGGCGCACCTTTCATATAAATTGTCTACCCGGGCCAGGCGCCTGATGGACTATTATCTAGTCCATCTTGCGCCCGACCCCTTCCCCCAAATGACCAGGTGTTCACTCATCTATCCACAAGCATTCTCCATTCATTCGAAATGTGCAAAATATAAATCTCCTAACTTTAATATAATGCCCTTTTATAAAGTTAAGAAAGATGACATTACTTTGAGGAAGAGTAAAGAAAGTAATTTCATACATAAATTCAAGCCCCATTTGAATATAAAATCATAAATAGACTATGAACGAAAAACAATATTGGAAAAAACACGATTTTTTGTTTTAACTGGCACAATTTAAAGCCAAAATTACTGTCAGAACCAGTGCCTGGTAATCCGCAATAGAGTCAACATCAACTATCCGACTCTGGAACCAGCCACTCTTGCAAAACATTTATAACTGAAGATCTACGAAGGTATATACATGCATTTTAAAATCACTTTTATGATTTGCAATATTTGTAATATATAAGCTACAGTTCGAGCCTTCTAATAAGATACTCAGACGTACTTTTTTTACCCTTTATTATTAATTTATTTTTTGCATGCAATATATTCTAGATGCCTTGTTAATTTAGCAATAGTATTTTTATTGCATTGACGCCTTGAAGCTTTGTGCAGTGAACCAACCTTTTTCTACACACTCTTACTGTAGCAAAAATATACTCGCATATATATATACTGTTACGACTGAGGTTTAAATATATCAGGGCTCTTATTCATTGGACTAGTAATGGCATAAATGCTACAACGGAAAGCGGAAAGCGCTAAATCCAACCTCTGATGTATATTCCCAGTGAACAAAGAACACAAATACTCTACAGAGTTCTATATGCAATAATAGGTTATTAAACTTTCAATAAATGTGCGTCTACTCTAGGCTTAATGTTATGTGAAAACAGCCTATTACTACCTATAACCGAAGGTGCTTGGTTATGGTATGCAAAGTAAGGTGGTAAGAGAAGTTACAGCTTACGTTACTTTAATCAATAAATGTCAGGCACTCCTGCATGAAAGAAGTGCACTAAAGTCCTTCAACACCAACAAGGAATCTTCTTTAAATGTTAGATGCTATCAAGATGCTCGAATCGGAAATGGAACCCAAAAAGGCCAGCAGCGGAACAATGCTCGTGCAGGCTATGCACACAAAAGGCAGGATATATAATGCAGTCGGGGCCAAGAATATCCTAAACGCTACAACAATAATAATCGCCACGACAATGCAGTATTCCTATCAACAAAAAGTCGTTTGTGTCTCCATACATCAAACTAGGCTGTGAAATGCTTGTGTAATCATAAACGGGTATGCATAAAAAGAGTAATTGGTTTAATATACTTAATGTCTACTATGACTGATAAAGTCTAGCTAGAGTCAATGATATGAGATACTGGTGCGCATAGCATGCCGCATAGCCTAGTGCAAATCTCAAGTCTGTGCGTCAAATATTACGTTATAGGGAAGGGTAGCTCTCTTGAGAAACCTTAATACCGAAGTATTAAGCGTTCTCCTAGCGTACCTCAAAGATAAACAACCGAGCCTAGAACAGTGCAGAATGGTATAGGCAAAAAAGCCCTCATTCGTGCATGCTCTACTCTCAATGGCACACAGACTAGAATTTACTCAATCAACTCCAGTTCTCAGGTATGTCGTGCAGCTTTTACCTAAAGCCAGCACTCATCGGAAACAATACCTTATAGTATCAGACTCCTAGTCTAGCATTATCTAATCTAGCAGATCACAAATAATTATAGGAAGCGGTACTGAACAATATGAATACCAACCAATGCTTCGTGATCAACTTATCTTAACAACTAACATACATGGGTTATATAAGACCTTAACGCACAATACAACTGGCCAGCATGAAGCTGATTTTGCAGAGTTAACCAGAGGGGGTATAATATTAATAAAAGGTGGTGAAAGATATGGAAAATGAGAGAGATAGGCAGAGGAAAAGGTTCTCAGGTGCAGAAAGTGGAACAGGTATCAAAGGGATAAGAGGGATGCGTTCTAGAAACCAGATCTGAGGGAGAAAGTGGCGAGGGAGCTGTATATATACTAGCACTAGCTCGAACCGCGTAGAAAAGCGGTAACAAGTCCTCTAACCAATGCTAAAGAAGCTAGCTAAACATGACATCATCAAGCATGGTAAAAAAAACTCCTCTAACCAATCCCCGAGAAGCCAGCCAGCTATGACGTCATCGAGTATAGCAAAACACTGCGCGCCTACCCCCACTCTGTTCTACTCTCTCTCTCTCTCTCTCTCAACTCCTATCATTACTACTTAATGATAAAACATATACTTTGCAATTAAATATATAAAGCCTTGACATGGGTGAAAACAAAGAGCCTTTCTGGACTGCCCATGACACGAGCTTTCATGTGAAATAAAACACACAACAATACATCAACTGTAGCCACATTCACTGCCCTGGCAATCCTAGCGAGTCACTGTAGGACAAGCCATGCAGTTCTAAAGGAGTGGTTAACGTCACACCCCCCCCCCAAGATTTTTCTCAGAGGCCCAAGGCTCACAAAAATCTGATTGTTAGAACCCATGCTATATCTCTACTTCCCATCACCCAGCGGCAGTAAAATATCTGGCACAGTTCTTCAACAAAACATTTTACAAAATTATAACCCTCCCCAACACAATAGTTTAAATCATATGTAGTTATGCTCCTCAAGAGCGAGCTTCCCTAGCCCAGCATTCTGAGAGGAGTGCAACTCAGAATTACTGCTATAACATACTGAAAAAATTCAACTATCAAAGAAAGAGTTTTTATTTGATTTTTTATGTTTTTAATTTGTTTATTTCGGCTGCACTATAGGGGCAAGCCTAGTTTTTTCTTCTATACCAAACGCTCAACTCCTGCTTTACGACCCAATACGCTGGGCTACAACCGCGAGCCAACAAGCACCAAGCGCAAAATACTATTCAAACTAAAGCAGGAGGCTACCTGTGTGTCAATCTACCCAGGATCATATACCCTTGAAAGACAATCTGCAACCACGTTGTCACAACCGGCAATATGGCGTATGTCCAGGTTATATACCAATAACCTTAGTGACCACCTGGTCAGCCTCATATTCCGATTGTGAAACTGGTCCAAGAACTTGAGAGGGTCATTGATGATCTGTGTAAACTACAACGACCGGACCATAGGCTGGAACATAGACCACGAAATGCCCCAGCGAAAGCACAACCGCCAGCAGCTCCTCCTCGACAACAGAGCAGCTCCCCTGGGCCGAATTGAACTTCTCCGAGCAGAAACTAACAGGATGCTCCAGCCCATCATCGTCCTTTTTCACAAGGACTGCACCAGCCCCCACACCACTAGCATCCGTTGCTAGTTGGAAAGGTAGGCTAAAGTCAGGGGCCCTAAGGATCGGGTGAGAGCACAACAGGTGTTTTACTACCCCAAACGCCTTCTCACACTCAGGCGCCCATTTGACTTTCTTATCCTTCCAGTTATCCCCCACCTGAGCTTGACTGTCCCGTTCTCCTTCTCCACCTTGACTGCTAAACGTCATCACAGGCACAGTGAGAGGCTCAGGGGGGTGCCTCACATACTCCTTCATGAGATTAACGTGAAATAACTGATTGCGCTTACGACTGTCTGGAGCGGCCACCAAGCAATCCAGGTCCGATAGCCTCTCAACCACCCTATAAGGACCAGTGTATTTCGCGGATAAGGGATGACCTACAAGGGGCAGTAGAATCAACACCTCCTGACCCACGTGAAACTCCCTGAGTTTAACCTTGAGGTCGTACCTGTCCTTCATGAGGGCCTGAGAGCTAGTCTAATTACGGCCAGCCAACTCCAGACTGCGCAACATCCGTTCTCGACTGTCGAGGACATACTTGAGCATAGAAACAAGGTTTTTCTGCGCCCTCCCATATTTCTTCAACCATATGGAGAGGCCCTCTGACACGGTGTCCAAAGACGAGCTCATTAGGGCTGAACCCCAAACTTTCCCCAGGTACCTCCCGTGCAGCAAATAAAACACATGGCAGGCCAAGATCCCAACCACTCCCACTCTCAAAGCAACAACAACGAAGCACAGATTCCAAGGCTGAGTGCCATCGCTCTAACACACCCTGGCTCTCCGGATGATACGCAGATGACACAACCGTAACAATCCCATGCTGCGGCATTGATTGAACAAAGAGGCCAGAAGTGAAGTTGGATCCTTGGTCTAACTGAATTACCTGCGGGTAACCATACCGGGAAAAATACACTAGCAAGTTTCGGACCACCGTCTTCGCTGACCCATTTCTCATAGGGTACGCGTCAGGGTACCTTGTTGCTACCTCCATGATGGTCAGGGGATACTTGTAAAAATCTCCCGACTGTGCATCACTGTCCTTCTTCAACTCGACAGCACCGGTACCACATTCAAGAACCTCCGGGTCTTCTAAGTGCAATTTACGAATGTCCGAAGGAGCAAGCTTATCCAAGTGTTTGCGAAACAACTCATGCCCCCCTCCTACATCGAATTTAGCCTCCCGTTGCTCTCTCTCTGTGTATCGTTGCTGTCTCTTCGTCTTTTTAAGCCCATCCTCTGCCTTCCTAGTAACAGTTAATGGGTCTTCTCCAGACTCGAAAATCGGTCCTAATAATGAGTCCCCGAGAATGTCTGTTGATACTAAACTCTCAACCGCATCAACTTTCAACCCCTTCTCGGTACCTTTCCTCCGCTTGTCTAAAGGCTGTTGACCAGAATGTGACTCCCTGGATGCAAGAGATCTGGTGGCAACACATGCCATAGGTTGCACCGGACACTTCTCAACCCACTCCTGCTCCTCCCTACTCACGTCGGCCGGCTTCTCGGCAACGACTAAGGGTGAAGCCTCAGAAGTAGGCCCCGCAAAGTCGTTGCCGAGAAGGAGGTCGACGCCCCCAACAGGTAACTTCTCCACAATTCCTACATCCAGGTCACGAGTCACACCATCAACTTCCATCTTCATTCTTACAAGCGGGTATGACCTTGTTGCATTAACCCCCTGAACCACAACCACCCGCGCCGTATTTACAGGTTTACCAGTGAAATTCCTCAACAATGTTTGCGATGCCCCAGTGTCACGCAAAATTCTCACCTCATGTCTTCTACCCCCCCACTCCACACAACCGAGTCCCCTGTGGTCACTAAAGGCATCACGGACAGGGAATAAGCCTTCCGGATCCTTCTGCACTGGCAGTGTATTTACCTCGGTAGAATTGCCTCTAACAAACTCCGATGTCCTCTTGAACACTCCAATGCCGTGAGCAAAAGACACGGCTGCCGGAGGAGGTCGACTAGGGCACTCATTTGCCTTATGACCCTCCTGGTGGCACTTAAAACACATAAATTTCGGTTTCGGCTTATACTGTGATGTAAAAAGCCCCTGACTTTTCTCATACGGCGTGGTGTTAGGTTTGGATTCAGTTTTAGTTACATTGCTCTTTTGTTTAAATGTGTCATTGCTACGGGGAGGGGGAGGATAACGGTCCCTAGCACTTGCATCGTACTTCTGTGAGGACCCGCAACCCCGAATCAACGACAGCCGTCGATCAGCCATTTCTGCTGCTTCGACTAGAGTTCTTGGGTTTTTCTCCTTTAAGTTCAAAGTTAGATCACCGCCCGTGCTCTTAAAGAACTGCTCCAACATCATTAACTGCTTAATTCCATCAAATGTTGTTACCTTCTCAGATCGGAGCCAGTTCCCCATAGCACCGGACAAGTCCCGGGCGTGTTCCAAAAAGGTGCTATCTCTTCCCTTAGTTACACCCCGGAACTTCAAACGGTACGTTTCTGGTTGCAGTTCGTAAGCCCTCAGGACAGCCTCCTTGAGATCCTCATACACAATACATGACTCCAAAGGTAACGCATCGTAGGCTTTAAGACCCTTGCCTCTTAATCTAGAGGATACAAGTGCTGCCCATTTATTCTCTGGCCACTGGTGTTCCTGGCACTTCTTCTCAAAGCGTGCAAAAAATTCTGTTACCCCACTCTCATCAAACACCGGAACCAGTTTCAATAAGTGCGAGACAGACTGATCAGGAGCACGGTTACCAGCCCCAAGTCGCTGTCCTGTTGTCTCTACTCGCGACTTCTCTACGTCCATGTCGGCACAGTACCTAGTCGACTCTAAATCAGCTTGGATTTTTGCTAGCTTGGCTCTCACTTCTATCTGGGCGAATTCTAATTGCTGCTGAAGCTCACTTGCCCTTCGTTGCTGTTGAATCTTAGCTAATTCGAGCCGAAACACTAATTCTGGAGTTAACCCTTGAGGAGGTGAAGGTGCTACAATGTTTGAAATTACCGGTGGTCCCCCCAGGGGCAACCCACCCTGCCAGTCACCACCCAACTGTGGAAGCGTACTTGGGGTCGGCAAACTACTGGGATGGCTGGGAGTCGAGTGTAGGGGAAGCATGGCCGAAGGGCTCTGAGCACTCAACCCATCTCGCTCACCAGTCACCCTGCCCAGTACACACGTTATCAAGTTATCCCTAGTCATGCTGCTAGTACCCGCATGACCGATAGCTGTGGCCAGGCATTGAAGACCGTACCGATTCATACCCTCCAACCGCTCAGCAGTAACAGGCCATTGCAAAAATATCCTAGCATCCTCCTCACAGTTCACCTGATTAACCCTTTCATCATACTGCTGTTCCTCAGTTTCGACATTACGTACTGTGTCTCCATTCTCCTCTGATCCGGTATAAGACATGATGCTCACAAAAATTTCCCACCTCAATATTCAGAAAAGAAGCACCCCAAACTCTTATACCTCAATATACACACACAAATTCTCGGAAATACTCAAGGGCTATACTATGTTGCAAAAAAAACAATTATTCTTACTGATCCCCACAAAATATTCCCCAAAACAACAAATGTTCCCTGCTAATAAATATAGGTTCACCAAATCCTAGGTAAGGTTGCCATTTGTTACGACTGAGGTTTAAATATATCAGGGCTCTTATTCATTGGACTAGTAATGGCATAAATGCTACAACGGAAAGCGCTAGATCCAACCTCTGATGTATATTCCCAGTGAACAAAGAACACAAATACTCTACAGAGTTCTATATGCAATAATAGGTTATTAAACTTTCAATAAATGTGCATCTACTCTAGGCTTAATGTTATGTGAAAACAGCCTATTACTACCTATAACCGAAGGTGCTTGGTTATGGTATGCAAAGTAAGGTGGTAAGAGAAGTTACAGCTTACGTTACTTTAATCAATAAATGTCAGGCACTCCTGCATGAAAGAAAGTGCACTAAAGTCCTTCAACACCAACAAGGAATCTTCTTTAAATGTTAGATGCTATCAAGATGCTCGAATCGGAAATGGAACCCAAAAAGGCCGGCAGCGGAACAATGCTCGTGCAGGCTATGCACACAAAAGGCAGGATATATAATGCAGTCGGGGCCAAGAATATCCTAAACGCTACGACAATAATAATCGCCACGACAATGCAGTATTCCTATCAACAAAAAGAGCCTAAGTCGTTTGTGTCTCCATACATCAAACTAGGCTGCGAAATGCTTGTGTAATCATAAACGGGTATGCATAAAAAGAGTAATTGGTTTAATATACTTAATGTCTACTATGACTGATAAAGTCTAGCTGGAGTCAATGATACGAGATACTGGTGCGCATGGCATGCCGCATAGCCTAGTGCAAATCTCAAGTCTGTGCGTCAAATATTACGTTATAGGGAAGGGTAGCTCTCTTGAGAAACCTTAATACCGAAGTATTAAGCGTTCTCCTGGCGTACCTCAAAGATAAACAACCGAGCCTAGAACAGTGCAGAATGGTATAGGCAAAAAGCCCTCATTCATGCATGCTCTACTCTCAATGGCACACAGACTAGAATTTACTCAATCCACTCCAGTTCTCAGGTATGTTGTGCAGCTTTTACCTAAAGCCAGCAGTCATCGGAAACAATACCTTATAGTATCAGACTCCTAGTCTAGCATTATCTAATCTAGCAGAACACAAATAATTATAGGAAGCGGTACTGAACAATATGAATGCCAACCAATGCTTCGTGATCAACTTATCTTAACAACTAACATACATGGGTTATATAAGACCTTAACGCACAATACAACTGGCCAGCATTAAGCTGATTTTGCAGAGTTAACCAGAGCGGGTATAATATTAATAAAAGGTGGTGAAAGATATGAAAAATGAGAGAGATAGGCAGAGGAAAAGGTTCTCAGGTGCAGAAAGTGGAACAGGTATCAAAGGGATAAGAGGGATGCGTTCTAGAAACCAGATCTGAGGGAGAAAGTGGCGAGGGAGCTGCATATATACTAGCACTAGCTCGAACCGCGTAGAAAAGCGGTAACAAGTCCTCTAACCAATGCTAAAGAAGCTAGCTAAACATGACGTCATCAAGCATGGTAAAAAACTCCTCTAACCAATCCCCGAGAAGCCAGCCAGCTATGACGTCATCGAGTATAGCAAAACACTGCGCGCCTACCCCCACTCTGTTCTACTTTCTCTCTCTCTCTCTCTCAACTCCTATCATTACTACTTAATGATAAAACATATACTTTGCAATTAAATATATAAAGCCTTGACATGGGTGAAAACAAAGAGCCTTTCTGGACTGCCCATGACACGAGCTTTCATATGAAATAAAACACACAACAATACATCAACTGTAGCCACATCCACTGCCCTGGCGATCCTAGCGAGTCACTGTAGGACAAGCCATGCGGTTCTAACGGAGTGGTTAACGTCACAATACAGTATATATACATATATATATATATATATATATATATATATATATATATATATATGTATATGTATATATCAGAGGGAAGGCGTGCTATGGCCTCATCACGTGAGTTATAGTGATTACGTGGTGGGTCGGTGTGGAGGACTAGTTGCATAGTGTAAGGTAGAGTTGTCAGCATATGAGTGACTAGGGCTAGTGATGCATTCAACAAGATCATTAATGAATATTAGGAATATAATTAGAGACCTAAGAAACTTTTCAGTGGGATGTGATCAGTATAAATAACAATAGGATCTGGGCCTGAACACAGATATAAAGAACAATGTTGCAATCCTAAAATCAGAGTCAAAAGTTCTTTCTCAATAGTTGAATAATTCTTTTGGGGTGGAGTGAACTTCTTGCTGTAATTAGATACAGGATGCTCAATACCTTGGTCATCCTCCTGCAACAAAACTGCCCCAGCTCCTGTATCACTAGCATCCACAGCCATTTTAAAAGATTTATCAAAGTTAGGGGTGGAAAGCACTGGCTGACTCAACAGGATAGCTTTGAGTTTGTTGAAAGAGGATTCACATGCTTCATGCCGCTCAAATTTAACTCCCTTTTTCAGAAGATCTGTGAGTGGTGACACAAGGATTAAGAAATTTAGAACAAACCGGCGGTAGTATCCTACCATACCAAGAAATTTAGAACAAACCGGCGGTAGTATCCTACCATACCAAGAAATTTAGAACAAACCGGCGGTAGTATCCTACCATACCAAGAAATTTAGAACAAACCGGCGGTAGTATCCCACCATACCGAAAAATCTTTGCAATTCTTTCCTATTCTTAGGTCTGGAAAGATCACTTATCACTTGAACTTTAGCCCCTGGTGGCACAACTTGTCCATTACCAATGACATAACCAAGATACTGTACTTTAGCTTGACCAAATTCACATATTTGATAGATTTGCAACAAGATTAGCCTGAACCAGACGATCAAGAAAGTTACTGACATGGTATAGATGATCTTTCCAGGTGTCACTAAATATCAATACATCATCAATATACACAACACATCCTTCCAAACCCTCGGTTACAATGTTCATGAGTTTTTGAAATGTTGCAGGTGCATTTTTCATACCATATGGCATCACAGAACATGCAAAAGTCTTACCAAGAGTTACAAAACATGAGATATCCCTAGCACGCTGAGTCATTGGTACTTGCCAATATCCCTTTAACAAGTCAAACTTACTGATGTACTGTGCCTTTCCAATCCTATCTATACAATCTTCCATGCGAGGTATTGGGTAGGTGTCTGTTTTGGGGATTTAGTTAACACGTCGATAATTAATACAGAGCCGTTGTGATCCACCTGGTTTAGGAACTAAGGTGACAGGAGAACTCCACTCACTTTGGCAGGGCTCAATCATCTTGTGGGTGAATAGGTAGTCAATCTCCTTCTGGATCAGGGGAATCTTCCATGGACGCTCACGGTAGGCTGGCAGCTTAATTGGCTTCGCATCTCCAACATCAACATCGTGCATCAAAATGGTTGTTCTTCCTGGAGTATCTCGGAACACTTGATGGTATTTCTGGAGTAGAGCCGTGAATTCCTGACTCTCCTCAGAGGTTAGATGAGATAACTTAGTCTCCATATCACTCATGATAGCAACATTCTGCCCCAGGCTATCGCTCAAGTTCATACTGCATGGGAGTGCCTCACTTTCGGGGTCTTGAGGAACAGCTACAGTGCAGACGGGTTCATCAGGGTCTCTCCTGTGGTACAATTTGAGCATGTTGACGTGACAAAGTTGTTTGTTCTTCCTACGATCTGGCGTGGCAATAACGTAGTTTACATCACTAGCTTTCTTCTCCACCATGTACGGTCCACTAAACTTGGCTTGAAGAGGTTGTCCATGTATTGGCAGCAGAACTAGGACCTGATCACCTGGCTGAAACTGGCGTACTCTTGAGTTCTTGTCATACCATGTTTTCATCTTCTCCTGAGCAGTTCCCAAATTCTCTCGAGCTAGCTGGAACGCTGTTGATAACCGCTCCTTAAAGTTTGTCACATATTCCAGTAGGTTGACGTCATCCGATTCCGACAGCCAAAACTCCTTCAACAACTTCATAGGACCTCTAACTTTATGCCCGAAGAGTAGTTCAAAAGGTGAGAAACCTAGTGATTCATTTGGAGACTCTCTTGAAGCAAACAGCACAAAAGGAAGACCTTTGTCCCAATCTTTCTGGTGTTCCAAGCAGTACTACATCAGCATAGATTTGAGTGTCTGATGATATCTCTCCAGAGCTCCCTGTGTTTGAGGATGATATGCAGATGACGTGATCTGTGTGATGCCCAACTCTTTCGAAGATTGCTTAAAAACATTAGACATAAAATTGTTCCCTTGATCTGACTGTACTTCCTTAGGCAATCCAAATCTGGTGAAGAACACAAGCATTTCTTTCACTACATTCTTCGCCGAAATATTTCTGAGAGGGATTGCTTCAGGGTAACGAGTAGCCATATCAATAAGTGTCAGCAAAAAGGATAACCCTGAAGAAGTCTTGGGAAGAGGTCCTACAATATCGACCAACACCCGAGTGAATGGCGTCTCAAAGGGAGGAATGGGAACAAGTGGTGCAACATTCTCTTTTTGATTACACTTCCCCACTACTTGACAGGTGTGACAAGATTTGCAATACCAGGAAACATCCTGAAAAATACCTGGCCAGTAAAAATGCTTCAAAATACGGGCTGCAGTCTTCCTCACTCCCATGTGTCCTGCCAAACTGGAGTCATAAGCCACCCTAATGATATCCTGCCTACAAACTTGAGGATGACAATTTGATGAACAACCTCCCATTCACAGTCTGCTGATGATGTTGGGGGTCTCCATTTTCTCATTAATACTCCTGACTTAAAAGAGTAACAAGTAGAAGCACTAGCTGACTCTTCCTCACTACAAGCAGAACTAGCTACACCTTCCAACTCTGGATCAGCCTGCTGCAACTCTACCAACTCACGAGGTGACAAATTATCCACACTGCGGGGAACTGCCTCATCCTCTGAATGGTTTAAATTAGCAAGGAAAGTATCAGCCAAGAGAACATCACCATCGTCATACCCCTCTAAATCACTAGTAACTTTAGATTTTGCCCTAGTGACAGTACATACAGGAAACACATCAGAGGAGCCGTCCTCAACTCCAACCACCGGCTCACTAGACAACCGAGGAGCTGTACAAACCCGACCCCCAGCAATGTCGTTGCCAAGGAGAAAAGTCACACCAGGCATAGGAAGTGTCTCAACCAATCCTACCATAACTGGACCTTCAACTAAATCAGACTCAAGATTCACTCTGCACAGAGGGACAGAAAAATAATTACTCCCTAAACCCTGCAACATTACAGTTTCACCAGATAAATTATTAGAGCCTAAAACACTGGTCACTAGTAGGGATTGGCAAGCACCTGTGTCTCGTAAAATTTTAACAGATTTCCTGTCACTGCCATTAATTGAACTGACAAAACCATCAGACAGGAAATTTGCATAGAAACTCTGGAGAATGTCACCCACATTACTGCTCAAAAGAGGAGCTTTATCAGTAGAGCTTATGTTACTCTCCAAAGCACTCAAAGCAGGTGAAACAGTCATTTATAAGACATTGGGAACTCTCAAGAGTGGACACCAGACCAACTGACTGAACATTTGCAGGTTTATTATTAGCATCACGCTGTTTCTTGAAACATTTCTCAGCAACATGACCTAGCCTACCACAATAATTACATTTCTTCCTAGAGAAGTTAGAAGTGGAACTAGTATTTCCTTCCTGAGAAACATTATCTTTACTCTCCTTCTTTACACCTGTACTCTGAGAAGAGGATACAAATTTACTCTCATATCTCTTTATTTGATTACCTGTATAATGTTTGTGAGTGAGAACATACTCGTCAGCTAAAATTGCAGCATCAGAAACAGTGTCTACCTTTCTCTCATCAATATATAAACTGACATCCTTCCTGACACATCTTTTGAAGTCCTCCAATAAGATAATCTGCTTAAATTTATCAGTCAGCATTTACATTCTTAGAATTTAATCATTGATCCAACAAATCTCTTTAATTTTGGCAAACTCAACATGAGATTGCTTATCCTGCTTGTAAGTGGTACTAAATTTAGCTCTGTAGGCTTCAGAAACGAGCTCATAGGCTTTACCCCTTGTCTATCGGGGCCCGACTTAAGTCCGTATCGAAAAATTTGGACTATGTGGTGGGGCCCGACTTAAGTCGGAGTGCAATTTTGGCGTAATATTGGCTCTGAGAGAGAGACGAGTGACGGGAGGAGCATGGGTTACCTCATGACCGCTCGTCACGGCCGCCGTGGACCAACTGAGATGTACTCCACTTACATTACTCCCTCGCTACATACGTAATTATATAAAGAAATTACCGTATTTTAGCGATTTTGCCCTTCGGTTGCACGATCGTTGCAAGACAACCAGTGATCGTAGAAGGATGGTTCGGGTGTCATTGGAAAGCTCAATTTACGCTCTTTCAGGGATACATACTTGTATTACGCTCTGGGTCTTGTTTATGCATGAAAAAGAGCACGAAAACAACCTCATTTATGGTAAAAAACCCTCGCTGAGCGGCACAGTGAAATATACTCCACCACCCGTTCTTTGAGCGTTAAGAATCTGGCTCTTAACTGCATCATAATTATCAGACTGATCCTGAGACAAAGATGCATAAGTAACTTGAGCTTTACCAGTGAGTACACTCTGAAGGAGTATTGGCCAATATTGCCTGGGCCATTTGAAACCATTAGCTGCCTTCTCAGACAATTGAAAGTATTTAGTTACATGTGATTCATTAAAGACAGGGACAAGTCTAACATTTTTGGCCACATCAAAATTATTAGGGTTAGATGGCCTAATTCCAGCCTGTTGCATACGGTACTCATGATCAAACTTAGATATTTCAATTGCCTGTTGAACTTCCTGAATACGAACCTGTGCTTGAATATTTGCAAGTTCAATTTGTTTATCCATGTCAACTGGAGGAATTAGATTAAATAGTTTTATATTAATCATGTCAACAATTTGATCTTTATGAGCACTTGAAGGAGGAGCAAGCTGCAGGTATTGTGCAAGGACTTTGAGTTAATTTTTATTCCTACTTTCTACCTCGACAACTGTCTTAACACTCTCTACAAGATCTTTAGCTTCCTCCAAGGTAGAAATAGTTGAAGAAGACATCATGAAAATTTAAATATACAATCACAAGCAAATAAGTTAATATATTCTTAAACAAGTCCCGAAGATCCTGGCAAGGTGAAAATATGACACAAACAATAGACTACACATGAAATTCACGACTAATGTCAAAACCCTCTCCAAAATATCTAGGTTCAAGGAAAACTAGATTAAAAATTCTTAGTTTAACCCACTGAACCCCAGCGACGGAAACAGTGCGTCGGCATTGTATTTTTCCACCAACCCCAGCGTCACATAAGGTGCGTCATGGTTAATTACTCCGGTCCTATGGTACCTAGAGGGCTCAGATTTGTATGGGAACTGTGTAAGTATCCCATGCAACAATGCCGATGGTTGAACTCTCAAAGTCCATCCGCGTGCGCGTTAGCGCGCAAAAACCCGTTTTTGCCTACCCATTTCCCCTCGTGTAAATCAGACTTTCGGGCGCACCGTAGGACCCCTTAATGACCTAGGGGATTTTCCTTCATTCCTAATCCATTCCTGGTGTTTTCTGGATTTTTTTTTTTTTTCAAAACCTGCCGGTCCTGGGTGGTACATTTATTATTAACTAGCTGGGGCTCAGTGGGTTAATAAAATTAAGTATTATAATGTAACAAAAAAAAATCAGTCTCTTCAGGACGAACTATAAGAATATAATAATGCACTAAGATTATAAAACATATGCAAGTGAAACAAAAAATAACTATATACCTTTACTGAAGAAATGCAAGGTAAAAAATAGCTATATCACATGAATTAATATTTTCTCAAGATCACTGGAAATGGTTAATATAATATGTTTAATAACTTAAAGAAACGCACACAATATTCATAAAAGCAAAACAAGTAATTAATACAACTATTTAAATGTGAAATAAACACTAAAGTCAACACTTGAGAAAAATATTCCTTCTGAGAAATACAATAAATTAATCTAATCAAATTCACAAGCTTGGAACCTAAACACAAATTAATTAATGATCTACACTTATAACATTAATAAATGCAATCAAAAGGAAATAACAAAATATTATGAATTTACAGAAAACTCAATGATAATTAGTTATTATAACTGATCACTGAATAAACATATAATAATACACAACAATATCACAGAGAATGATAATAATTAGGCTATGATATATACTGTAGGTGACTCTCTTATATACTCAACACTGGGGAACACGGGTAGTGATTGCAGGTTACAATATCTTGAAGGTAGCCAGGAGAGATATATCACATCACTAGGCATAAGGATCACTATGTACAGAGAGAGAACAGGCGTGATGAGTCAGTGGTCTGAGAGTAACGACTCGGAGGGAGCGCCTCGTATATATAGGCCTACACGCCCGAAGCTCTAGAGAGTTCCCCAAACTCCGAGAACAAGCTAGACAGCCAGGCGCCGCTGCCTCTGTTCGAGACATGAACATGTGAATGAATGACGCAATCTCTACTCTCACTACGTATCAAATGACTTTCTCTAAAATGCGTACATTAACCCTATCACAATTGTACTTATCTTTAATAATATATTATTTTAATTCATATTACATAACAAGATAAACAAACACATTGCCGTATAAGCCACACATAATATAGACAAACCAGGCATATTTTTGGGATATTGCAGTTGTATATTGACATTCTTTCTTCTGTACTTTAACACATTGATGTATAATACATTCCATTTTTGTAATCTATCTATTATGGGATGGTGTAACTGAATTGTTAAATCAATGAGCTTGTAATCCAAGTGACTGGAGTTCGATTCCTGGTATATCTGAGGAAGATATTACTGGGAGCCCTTTCGTGGTGTACAGTGAGAGACAATAGTCGTGTCGCAGTTGTGACCGAAGAATAAATGAAACTCGTGAATCATTATGAAAGCTCTACCATAGTAATAACCTCGGTTGGCAGGCCTGGGTCCTTGGTTTACCGCTGCTCTGATAAGAGTTCCTATGAATCCCGGGGCTTCGTTGGTTCTTGGATATGAACCATAATCAGTAAGGCCGCAGCAAATAACATATTAATTTTGGCTTACACTTTCATGTTGCCTTGTTTATCCCACTTACGTTTACTTTACGCTGTAGAATGACTTGTTCTGTGCTGAAGTGCGTAAATAATAATAATAATAATAATAATAATAATAATAATAATAATAATATTATGATATAAGTAATACACATAATGAAATGCATACTTGAATACACAAAGCACATAATGGAGAATAGGCTAATATTGGGAGTATGTAAATAATTAATTGGGGAGAGCGGTGATGGTTCAGCCTCTTTTTACAAAAATATTCGTAGAAGGAATATTGGAAGCAGTCATTCATAGATCTCGCAGTGAAGTCCGCAACCTTGGCTCGTATGTGTGTTACACTTGAAGCTTCATCTTGGTTAGTTATTGAATAGCAAAATTACGGAACACCCCCCACAGCAAGTCCGAACCATCCCGACTAAAGCCTAGTTCACACTAGCCCTTTTCCGTGCCGTTTTTCGGCCCGTACAAAAAATTATGACGTCAGAGTGACGTCACTTACAGCCATGCTGGCCGTACGTAGTGTGAGCTGGGAAACCGTCTTCCAAAATCCGGACCGGACAAAAAGATGAATTTGATTTCTCTTTTTCGGTCTGCACAAGAAGTCCGTTCCGTACTCTGAACATTGAAGTGAAATGTATGTAATATTTGTATGCCAATTTCCATTACATTATAGTTAATATTATCGCATAGCAATACATGCTATATGTATAATTTTAATAGCAACACAAATATTAAGGCAGTTAATCTATTGATCGTGTACCTGGCAGCCATCGCGGCACCACCAATGTAAACGCATTGTTGTACTCCTTCGTGCGCCTTCAGATACTGACAATAAAGCACCAAATTAGATTATAACTACACAACAACAACTTGCTTCTCCAATAAAATCTCGATTCCCTTCTACAGTGCATATAATTATGTCCAGGTACCGTTGCCCACATAAGTTGTTTCTAATCGTGATCTGCATGCATGAAAGTAAAATTAGTAGGCCTATATACGAATGAATTGCGAGTGCGGTTTCTATTAATTATCAGTTAACTAATCATATGAGTTAACCACTATACACCCGTAATTCAATGATGCACAATATATTTCCATGAACATGGTCACGGAGAGGAACAGAACTTCTATAAATATGGGCAACTGCAGCTAGGCTAAATGATAGCTTTGTTTTGATATATTTTCCTAGTTAATATGCATTGAGTTACGGTGGTGGTTCATCTTTTTTCAAAATTAGGAAATAAACACCAAGAAAGATCGTTTCT
This sequence comes from Paralithodes platypus, assembly GCA_032716605.1. NCBI lineage: Eukaryota > Metazoa > Arthropoda > Malacostraca > Decapoda > Lithodidae > Paralithodes > Paralithodes platypus. The sequence continues at coordinate 11,865,271 of CM064517.1, forward strand.
CAGTCCATGTTGACGATCGTCCAGTAGTAGCTTTACCTTACGCCAGAAAAGTACTTCCGTACCCCAGAGTCCGGCCCGAACTCTGGAATGCGGCCCGCATTTTCCTTTCATCTTGAGTTTTCCGGGTCTGATTTTCGTATGTGACGTCACAGGCCCAAAAACGGACCCGCAAAAGACGGATTGTGTGAACCAGGCTTAAGAGGGATGATTCGGACAAAAGGTAGGGATGGTTCGACCATAGCATTTCATATTGAATAATCACAATTTACACAGATCTGGGATACCTGTTACTGTATGATTATTAACCATTTCAAATATATGCATTGCTACAGAATAAATAATTATCTTCCACAAATAAGATGAGGAAAAGTGATGGTGAAGCATATCATAATACTAGCCTAAACACAGCTGTCCAAAACTGTTAATGGATTGGTCTTCTCTCCGAATTTTGTTTTTGTGTTTTCTATGTGAATGAGGGAGACAAAAGGCATAACTGGCTGCAGCGAGTGCCTCCCCCAGATTTCAAAGAGTGACAGGGCCGAAATCAAGGGACGTTCCAGCTAAAACGCCTGGACACACAGAGTTTGAAGCAATTTAAGTCATAGGAAGAGGGAAAGACTGATTCTGGACCAGATTGCAACTCAAGTCAGTGCTACCAACCATCCGTTTGATAGACTGTGGAATATACCATATGTTTAGCGTGTCGACTTAAGTTTTCACCAAATTTCACGACACGACTGTTGTCTCTCACTGTAGCTTACCGACATGTCAACAGAATGTATTGTATGGTAATCCACAAAACTCAACAAAGCCTTCTTCAGTACCAGTCTGTGATGGTGGTGCGTGTAGTATGAAGGTAGGCAGATTGGGTTAACTGTGGTATCTCGCGCCATCTGCTGGAAGAGAAGTGAGGGGCGCCTTCCTCAGCTCCATATATTAGACATTTTCCAGAATGTTTTGCCCAATAGGTTTCAAAGTCAAAGGCTGGAGAAAGTCTATATTTGGTGGGATGAATTATGAAAACAAAGAATATTAAATGTATAGGTACAGTATTTCTAGTCCTAATATACAGTATGATAAGAAGTATCATCGATGTCACTATTTCACAGCTTTACTGCTCAGTGTTCTAATATCAGTATTGAAATATCTTAATTAGATATAAATATGTGATTATCTAAGTAAATAAGTAGATAAACTTTAGATGAAAAGTACTTCCTACTGGGATGACCCCGAACCTCTTATCTCTCTACTGGACTCTCAGTTTATTCCAGCCCCTCACACTATCTTTTCCCTCCACCGCCTCTCTGCCTCGCTCTCTCTCTCTCTCTCTCTCTCTCTCTTGCAGTCATAAATTAATTTCCTTCATTCTTCTTCTACATACTAGATTTCTAAAATACTGTCCATCTAATTACCATTCGAAATCCATACCTTTCTTTGTATGTATGACTGCAAGGGAGAGAGAGAGAGAGAGAGAGAGAGAGAGAGACGCACTCCGATTGCAAACAGACTATAATAATCACACACAGATTTTACTTCAAATATATAAACTAGACGCAATATTGAATCAGCCATTGTTCTGTATTTCTATAGTGGTGTTCCTACCTCTACTGGATGTAAAAAATGGCCTCCACTCTGAGACCGTAAGCCCTATGTGATCAGTGTATCTGGGTTCATTTACACAAATCAATGTAACAAACACACTCGCGCTCTCTCTCTCTCTCTCTCTCTTGCAGTCATACATTAATTTCCTTAAATTTTCTTCTACATACTATATATCTAAAATACCATCCATGTAATTACCATTCGAAATTCATACCTTTCTTTATATCTATCCATCTGTTTATCTATAAATTATATCAAGTATATCTCACTAATACACGTGAGCTAATAAATGTTTAGATACCCCAGCCGGGATCGAACCAGCTCCGACATTCAGAACGAGTGTCCAAACTTTTAATCCCCTACACGGTGTAGTAGATTAAAAGCTTGGACACTCGTTCTGAATGTCAGAGGTAAGATCCCAGCTGGGGGTATCTAAACCTATCTATCTATATATATATATATATATATATATATATATATATATATATATATATATATATATATATATAGAATATATATACAGGTATATATATATATAGAGAATATATATACAGGTATATATATATATATATATATATATATATATATATATATATATATATATATATATATATATAAATATTATATATATCTATCTGTGTTGACCACCCTTAGCCTAGCCTCCCCTCCCCTCTCTCCCTCTCCTCTCTCACTCAAACAAAAGGAGCAAGTTGATTGAGGTTAGGAGGAAACTTTTCAGTAGTTAGGGTTGAGGCAAGATAGAGTCAGAGAAATAACTTGGGTCTAGTCTTTCCCTCTTCACTCATTTACTCGTATATACGTTGGTGTTATATTAATTGTCCTCTGGCTTACATTAAACGTTGGTGTTATATTAATTGTCCTCTGGCTTACATTAAACGATTTATCTCTGCTTTGGCTCACTAACTAGTAATAATAGCTACAAATCCATTTGAACTGATATCGTATCAAAAGGAGACAATTAATTATATTATTATAACAAATGCTTCAGAACTTGGTTTTGAAGGTTCGAAAATCTTAATGGGTGGATGTTTATTTGTGATGAAGACTATATCTACTATTAATGAAAAGCGATAATACATTATGCCACTTAACCATCCGGATCCCATAGGGCCTTCGTAATCTGAATATAATCGTCTAATGATAACAGGGCGGTACTCCCGTGGAGTGCTACAGGTGGCTGATAAGGGCAGCTATAACTCCTGCTTCACCACCTGGCCTCCCTAACTGATCCTTAATGTGCCTCACCATATTGAGGGCTATCCGGGTCTGCCCTCCAAAACATCTCCTCTTCCTATCAATGTATTATACCACAAACACATTACATAAAGGATGGGGTGGGGGGATGTCCCGTATAAGGCTGACCCCTGATGTAGACTCCTCAAAGTGCCCTGGACCTCTACCTTCAATTCCCTATCTATTAATTTATTTAACATTCGCGGCCTTTCCTCTAACTTCCTCTCTGTAGAACACCATCTCTCTTCTATCAAACCTGGCTTACTTTTTCTCACTGAAACCCAGTTGTCTTAGGCAACAGGCAGCAAACCCTTCTCTGTATCCTCTAACTGTCTCAATCCTCAATTCAAAGCCAAATGTGGATTTGTGTGTATGTATTTAACAATCTTGTTTGCTTTCGTGCTCCCAACTTTGATTCCTCTGAATGTTGTCACTCCCTCACTAAATATATCTGTGCTGTTTATCTCTCCCCTAACTCTATTGACTATCCAAAATTCTTTGACTATCATACTTCTAAATTGGAACACATTCTATACATCTATATCATACTTCTAAATTGGAACACGTTCTATACATCTCTCTCTTATCTGAAATCTCCATCTTAGGAAATTTCAATGTTCACCACCACTTATGGATCTCTTCTCATTTCACTGACCAACCTGGTAAACAAGCCTACATCTTTTATATCCTAAAAAGAGTAGTTAGTTCAGCTCATCACCCGTATCCCAGACCATACTGGAGATCCTTGACTTATTTCTAACCTCTAATCCTTCTGCTTACACTGTAAATCATCTCCCTCCATTGGGCTCCTCCGATCATAGCCTTATCTCTGTTACCTGTTCTATCTCTCCAGTATGCCCTTCTGACCCCCCAACCAGCGGTGCTTGTGACAGTCCCTTTGGCCGTCTGCGTGTAAAATGCTTAATCCTCGAAGGGAAACAGACTTCTCCTCTACTACTTGACAACCGCTTGATCACAATACCAACGTGGATAAAAACGCTAGTTTCTTTTTGGGTGCGACGCCACATACCGACAGCAGTAGAGCCATGATTTTCTCCTCCAACGGTGTGGATAGATACCAATGCATCAGGAAGTCTGGGTTGGGGCTTCCAGTCCACCGAAGACCACCAAGGTCAGGGTCTGTGGTCCAAGCACAACATATAATTGCAAAAGAGTTGTACATACCACTGAAATTCCTGCAAATTCATGGAGCCTCACTGGAAGGGAAATTATTAGCATTCAGAATGGACACCATGAACGCAGTCTCATGCATACAGAGGCAAGGGGTTGGCAAGGTTGCGAGTGCTGCAATGGTTCTCAGAAAAGTTATTCAAACTAGCCCACAAGGTATGAATTCACATCCACGCGACATACCTGCCAGGGGCTGCAAACCTTTGGGCAGACGCTCTGTCGAGAGGACAGAGTGCACTTATGGAGGGGATGCAAAACGTCTTTCAAAAGATAATTGCCTTAAAATACCACCCACAAATATATCTGTTAGTGTCCAAACAGACGAGCAAATTATCTCACTACTTAACTCGGTGGACACGGACCTCCAGACACGTTATCGGAGAACTGGAACAGGTGGATGTCCATCTATCTGTTTCCACATCCAGACGCATCCTTGATGTGCTGCATAATCAACAAACTATGGGGCTATCGCAGGATAGTACCCCTGATCGTGCCAGTATGGCCGGCGTGGTATCCGAAGTTGAGGACTTTGTACCCGAAACCGGTATCGATCCCGGTTTCGAGCTTCTAATTAGAGACAATTGGCAACCTTAATATCTCGCTAACTTTTGCTTTGTGGACATTCAGAATGCCAAGTGGTCTGACTTTTACGGAGATAGTGCCACCAACAAATTAATGCAAGACTATGCAGAGTCAACTAAACGTCAATATCAGTCTCATTGGAAGACGTTCACGACTTGGATTGTAGAAACTGACCAGCAGATATCCTCAATAGCACTCATATATGAATATTTGGACTATCTCTTTGAGCCTAAGCACCTCTCAGTAGTTACTCTATGCAACCATCTCACAGCAATTTGAGCCCCCTTTTATGATTTAACCCCTTCTGTACCAGTGACGTCTTTTTCATTTTATTCTAGCTATATTTAGACGATAGTGTGCAGTTTAAGAAGGATCTGTGGTAGTACAAAGGTTAAGCGAGATAGTTTGAAGCCTGTTAATTGCTGGAGGCCCTTTTAAAACTGAATAAAATCATCAAATAGTAGCCAAAATAAGTTGAAAGTACGGCACCGGTAATGAATGATGGAGGAGAAAAGCTATATGTGCGAATACTTCAAACTCTGACCATCACCCCGACAACTGATGCCGTTGTTATCTCTCGATCACGACCTAGCCAAGCTGAAATCACCTTTATATACTAAGCGTCGGACACTGGATCGGCTTCTTAACCCGGCAGCTCTGGGGAGACTCTTAAGAGGTTTTACTGGGCGACTGCGGGGAGACTCTTGAGATCCTAGGCCTAAAAAAAAACTTTTATAAGGCCCCAGTAGCACTTGAAACATGTTTTTTTTTTTTTTTTTTCACCTCCATACCTCATATCACTTCTCCACATCTGTCAAAGTCCCCTCCTTCCCCCCCCTTCAATTATCACCTATTTTCCCTGTTATTCCCTTATTAATTGGTATATTTTGTGCTAATATCTGCAAGCCGGTTGCAGGGTGTGGTTATGTGACTAGCGAGTGTGTTGGCAGAGGTAGAGGGTGGGGTGAGACTCTCAGTCATGCTCCAGACCTCGCGAGAGGTGGGGTTGCCTCGCTCTGCTTCACATTTCATGAATGGGCTGCTCCGTATTTATTCGCGATTTTGACCATCTAAACACTATTTCCACTTGTTTTATTGTTGTCACATGTTACTATCTTCATATTAAACCTAAAATAGGCGCATATGGATAAGTATTCTATCTATCTATCTATTGCCTGACGCCGTGATCCCCGAAGGGGTGGCCACGAACGAACCGCCCCCATGCACCTCTGTCCCCAGTCAGTCGACGCCCCTCCCCCCAACCAGCACCGCCTTCGTTCATGTACTTCCTCACTCCATCCTTCCACCTCATATTCGGTCTACCTCTCCCCCTCTGTCCCTCCACCTCGCTCTCGTACACCCTCTTAGTCATTCTCTCGCTTTCCATACGTTCCATATGGCCGAACCATCTGAAGTTGTTCCTTTTCACACTTTCCAGCACATCTACCTCCACACCACACCTCCTTCTTACTTCCTCATTAGTCTGTCTATCCCTCCATGTAACTCCGCACGCACTCCTTAAGTAATTCATTTCCACTGCTCTCACTCTTGGTCTGAGTCTCTCAACCAACGTCCATGCTTCGCTTCCGTAAGTCAGTGTCGGGATTACCACACTGTCATGCAAGGACTTCTATGGATAAGTATTAATTATATTTATGGTAAATTAACGATTTTAGTGAGGAAAGAATCATAATACCTATGCATAGGGGTATGGTGTATACTACAGGGGCTGCGCAGCTGAGAGGTTAAGAAAGCTTTATTTTTGATGGCTTTGGCTACAGGCAACCGAGTGTCGGAGTTGACGGCCATGTAGCGGGCTCCCAAGTGTTTAAGGTTTATGCCTAGAAACCAAGCTGTATTTATAGCCCCAGAACCAACATTTATTGCCAAGAATGAGCGCGAAGATCATATCCTGATTATTATCCCTAGGGGGTAGAGGAGAAACGGATATAAATTAAATGATTAGACCTGGAAAGATGAAATGGCCTAGGCTATAAATATGATACCGGTCGGCGTTGGACTTACGTGTTAAATTGTGTATGTAGGCTATCTGTGGTAGTCCCAGTAATATATATGAAGTACTTCTAGTATTAAAGGAACTTAGCTGTGATGCAAAGAGTGTAGGTTAGGTGATGGACATGTCGATAGGTGAAGATCAGTGAAGTTCTGTTGTTAAGTGGCAGCAACTGGTGGTTTGTTGTGAGCGTGACGAAGTCTCTGTGTGAAGTGTACTGAGATTCCCTCTTATCGTAACAATATAAATATTTTTAAGGGTTCTATATCGTCCCCTGTGATTAAATAATAAGGGAAAATAAACTAAGATATAATTGGTGCAACCACAGTAATACTTATCCACAAAGATAAATAAAGTAATGGGTATAAACAAAAAGGAACCAGCTGTCGTGAACCCGGGAAATTCAAACTACGGTATATATACCAGCTAGGATTCACGACATACTCCGCCACCAGTTATATACAAAGTATTTACAATTGTCCCGTCCCGATCATGGATCGCCACAACTGGGAGGAACCCAAAGCAGCCCGACGTGACGGCCTCTGAGGGGTATCACCTCGGTCCGCTCCAGTAGCAGGAAGGATATTATCAGAGTTCGGCTTGCTGTCGCCATCCACTACCTCTAAATCTATATCTAGTGGGTATAGCTTAACGACCGGTCTGGTGGTCAAACTGGCTCCTGTTTTTACCTGAACTACCCTACATTCGTGGTCAGGACCACGAAGAAGTTTCATTATCCGACCTATACGCCAAAAAAGTCGGGGGCCGTCATCATGTACTAGAATGACGTCCCCAACTTGCGGCGATGCTATCTCTCTTTTTACCATTAAGTGACGATGTTGCTCCCTGAGTGATATTAAATAATCAGTGCTCCACCTTTTCCACAGGTCATGTGAGAGCTTTGTAACATATTGGAAGCGTTGGTTGACGGAATCGTTGTTACGCCAAGTCGTGTCCTTGAGATCTTCATCCGTGACTTCCCGCCTTGGAAAGCTTCTGATCCGCCTCCCATTAACCAGTTGTGAAGGAGTGATGGGTAGAGGGTCTTCAAGATCACTGTAGCTGTAGCCAAGCGGGCGATCATTGACTGTGGCCTCGAGCTCCAGTAATACCGTATTCAGTTCCTCTGTGGTAACCAATGCTCGACCCAGTACCTTCTTCAAGCCAGCCTTTAGGATGCCAATGACCCGTTCCCATATGGCACCGAACCATGGCGCCCTGGCCGGTATAAACCGCCACTCGCACTTGAATTCCGCTAGAGTACCTTTTAACCTTGCATCATCTATCAAATCCCATAATGTACTGGCTCCGCTAATAAATGTGGTGGCATTATCACTCATCATAATCTCAGGGTAACCCCTCCTGCTACTAAACCTACGGAACGCATGCAAAAATTATTCGCAGGAGAGGTTAGACACCGTTTCTACATGGACCGCTCTAGTAACTGCACAGGTGAATAAGACTACATATAATTTACTTACAGTACCCCCCTTCTCTTTTACTGGCAAGGCACCTGTATAGTCAACCCCCTTTACCTGGAAAGGACTCGCTTCCTGAACCCTAAACTCCGGCAATGGAGGGGCCTGTACAGCACGGTATGATGTACCTTGCAATCTCTTGCAGATGATACATCCCCTTAAGGCTTTCTTTACTACCTGTCTAATCTTGGGGATCCACCATCTTTGCCTTATGTAATTTACAACATAACTAACACCACTATGGTTACACACTTTGTGACAGTAATTACTAAGGAGAGTGGCTATACGATGTTTATTAGGGATAAGGATAGGGTACTTGGCGCTATCATGTAAAGCTGAAAAGTGTAGCCTACCTCTACAGCGTATCATGCCTCCCTCCATATAGAGGCCTAACTGCTTCACTATACTGCTTGGTGTGCCCTGTCCTTTTGACAAATAGTGGTGTTCTTCAGAGTAAGCTTCTCTCTGAGTTACCTTAATCATGGCTGACTCTGCTGCTCTTAATTCCGGCACCGTCAGGTATGCCGGTTTTGCCTGATAGTTCCCTTGTGTCTTCTCTTTAAGAGTCCTAATAAACCTAAGGACCCACGCCATTACATGCCATGACTTCATATATGAGCCATACCGGTCCCAATTCAATATGGCAGTAGGGGCAACGGGTACCGGCAATGGCAGGGCTCCTTCTTGGCTCATGTTACAACCCACAGTGGTGTCCCCTCCTATTGAGCCCCCTATTGGGCCATGATCAGGCCATAGCATTTGGTGAGGTAGCCATGTGGGCCCTCCCCACCAAAGCGAAGAAGCAACCAAGGACACATATGAAATCCCTCTGGTAACTAGATCACTGGGGTTGTCCTCTGTGGACACATAACGAAAATGAGCGCCGGGGACTAATGACTTTATCTCATCAACTCTATTTTGAACATATATAGGCAAAATCTTTTTACTAGACAACCAGCATAGGGTTATCTGGCTGTCCGACCAGAGGTATACATTCTCTATAATCAGCTCGTCCGCGTAGGCCTCACATATATAACATGCGAGACGAGCTGCGAGAAGAACAGCAGTCAACTCCATCTTAGGTATGGTGAGGGACTTAATAGGTGCCACCTTAGCTTTGGCCATTACTAACCTACTCACCTCATCACCAACCGCATAGGCCGCTGCACCATATGCTACTGAGCTAGCGTCACTAAATAGGTGCAGCGTAACCCTCCTAGAATTAGTGACCTGACGGGGAAACATGATACCTGTACTATCTATCATATCGTTATAAATACCCTGCCAGTTAGCTCTCATGTCATCTGGAATGGGGACATCCCACCCACACTCTAATCTCCACAAGTCCTGTACGAACCTCCGCGCCCGGATGGTTACCAGTAGCAACACTTCTAGAGGATCGAACACACTCGCGGTTAGACTTAGAGCCTCGCGTTTTGTAACCAATGCAGGGCTACTTCCGCGGTAATTAACCTGTAACATATCCTTATCAGTTAGCCACTCAACGCCAAGCACCTTAACCCCGTCTTGTTTGGCGGAAGCTATACCCTTCAGGTGCAACAGTTCCCGCAAATTCTCATTATTTGTGACCCACTCACGTAAAGACAGGTTAGCACTGGAAAATATTCTACGGGCATCCCAACATTGTTGTTGCAAATCACTTACATCATCACCAGTCCCCTGTAAGTTATCAATATACAACCCCCTTTATAGCTTATTAACTACTTCACTGTTCTCCTGTATCATAGACAGGTGTTTTTGAATGGTAGCATTAAGAAGGAACTGGGAACAGGTGGCCCCGAACAGAACTGCACGGAACCGGTAGCCAATGTAAGGACTTGCAACACCCAAGGGATCAACGGGCCACAGAAACGTAGTAACATCCCTATCCTTCTCACTCAACCCCACCATGAGAAATGCTTTCTCAATATCACTTACCCAGGCAAATTGATGGCATCTAAAGCGCAGAAGCACCTGGGTGAGGTCAGCCACTAGCGATGGACCTGTATGGAGACAGTCATTCAGACTGAACGCCTTCTCGTCCATCCTAGCCGAACAGTCAAACACTATCCGTACAGGCGTAGTAACACTATCCTTGGTAATACCATGGTGAGCTAAGTAGTGAATGGGATGACCAGCTTGATTCCTGTTTTCTACCCTTTCAATAAACCCCTTTTCTATCTGATTATCCAGAACCTTTGTATACTGTTGACAGTAGTTGGGATCTTTTATAAACTTACGCTGCAAGCCTCTCATTCTGCCCAGGGCTAACTTAAAGTTATCAGGTAATTTATCTATGTTATCTCTCCACGGCAGTTCCACTATATACTGTCCCTGTGCTTCGGAATACTGTACCGTTTCAGAAAATCTATTTAAGACTTTCTCCCCACCCTTACCAGTCTCATTAGGACTTATACCAATATGGTCCAAGTCCCATAGAGCTGTCAGATCCTTTAATTCTGGAGATTTACTGCCAATATCTTCCTGTATCTCCACTAAAGGGTCTACTGCTAACTTAAGAACAGTGACTAACTCTACATGGGTCTCTTCTATATCTGACTGATAAGTGCCACTCAGTGCATAACCATAAATTGTGGGTAACATAACTATACTTCCTTCCCTGACATAGCCTGAATGTACAAAGTGGTAATAAAAGTCCGCCCCAATCAGTAACCCTATCATATCTCCATCAGTGATACCTGGATCTGCTAATTTGTAACCCCGAGCCTTGATAGCATTTACCTCCATCTCTAATCCTCTCCCTGGCTTGTATACTGGTAACTCCTCCACCACAACGGCTCTCAATTTACGCACCCTTCTTCTGTGATGATAGGTTAACTCTACTATTTCACACTCAGTACTACCAAGTGAGCCAGTAAATCCCTGGAGCCTTAGCTGTTCCTTACTGACCCCAACGTAATCAAGCTGCGATAAAGCAGAGCGCAAGATGAAGGTACGTTGCGAATATTGGTCCAACAAAGCTCTTACTTTACTGGTATGACCGTTTCTGTCGGTCAAGGGAATCTGAATAGTAGGCAACAACACTGCATTATGGCCCGAAGCCACAGCCATGGTCACTGTTGGTTCAGGGGCCACTGGTTGTCCAGTTTGTTCAAGGCGTGGTGTCGGACACAAATAATTAAAATGTTTCTGTTGGCAGAATCGGCACGGCCTAATTTTAGGGTTAGTACACCCCTGGCTGCCATGTTCTGACGACAGGCACCCGACGCACAATTTCAACTGCCTTGCTCTATTGGCCTTGGTGGGACTGTTCTTGTATTTTGCACAATTTGCCCAAAAATGTCCTGTCTTTAAACACAACTTACATCCTTACTTCTGCTTGGTATCGGGTTTCTGATACACCGCATATGCTGCTGTGGCGGTCGCCCCAAACTGTTCTAGAGGATTATGTCTACTTTCTAGATTGCACACTTCAGTCTTAAACACACAAACATATTCATCCACATCCAGCCAGTTGTCTTTTAATTCACGCTTAATCACTTCAGAGAGTGCACTAGGAAGTTTATTATGCAACAGTACTGCACACATTTCACTTACTGTTACATCCATAGAGCGTAATGACTAACGCACACTCAAATGACGCGGAAAAATCTTTCAGAGCACTGACCTCCTGGCTAGGATGCGGGAGATTACACAGTTTCGCTGTGTGAGCTGCCTTGATGCGATCCTTTTGACCATAACTGTTTTTCAGTATAGTGACCGCTGGTTCATAACTTGCAGCGACCAAGCTAAATCCATAACAATTTGTAGAGCCTCACCACTAAGTTGTCCCTTTAGATACGTAAATTTCTGAATGTCAGTTAAGTCTGTTTGGGAGTGAACACTACAATCAAAGAGCTCCCAGAAACCCACCCACTGTGTTGGATCCCCATCAAAAACTGGCAACTTTAGGGAGGGTAGCTTAATACCCTTCTGTTTCCTACTTGCTGCACCATCATGAGATCTACCAGTAGTGGTTGTCTGTAGAGCACTATCTAACTCAGCTAACTGATCGTTTACTTGATTAACATCCTGCATATCTTTCACCATCTCATCCTCTAACTGATCATCTGAATATAAGCTATACAACTCTACGTTATACGACTTGACATCAGTTACGGCCTCTTCTAAAGTTATTTTCACACCCCTTACATCATTCAGTGTAGCAGCATGTTCAATAAATTCAGACAGATTAGATGTAAGCTTAGTAATCCCTCCCTTCTTGGCGGCCCTGAACCGCCGCAATGACTTTATTTTCTCCTCCATTCTTAAATATTTACGGTAACTAAAGCTTAAGGAACAACAATACTAATCGTCACTGTAGGCTAACCTATTCTAAGCCTAGGCTAACCTACTTACATTGATGACGACAGCAACCAAGCAAATTGAAGCATGCAGATCGTGTGCCCCCTGTGAGTTTACAAATGATCAAAGAAAAGGAAAATTACCCTATGTCATATTACTCTACTTTACAATATTTACTTTACTAGGCTAGGCTATATTAAATTTTAACAAATTAAAAAAAAAAAGAAAGAAGGATCAAGACTTCTCTGAAGGAGGAACAGCCGCAGCCGTCGTCCTAGTCTTGAGATCTACCCTATTGCGTCGACTGCTCCTCCTCGGCCCCGTCCTTCTCCTCAAAGAAGGCACGCGCTCTGTCCAGTAGCCTATCTAATACCTTCCTGCTCCCTGGCACATCTAACCCAGACTGAGGTCTGCCTGACAGTGTCCACCCTTGCCCCTGGTCTATAGAACTGCTTAACAAAAAAAAGCGAGGCACTGCACTGGACGGTCCAGCGGAAAATCCCGGACATAGGCCTAGCCTATGCACCCCTCAACATGTGTCCACTGGATCGCCCAGCTCTACACAAAGGCAGACAAGTCAGGCCTAATACCCCCCCCCCCCAATTCTTATCAATATATAACAGATGGCCCAGTATCCTGGTCACGGCCCCAATTATATCTATCTATCTATTGCCTGACGCCGTGATCCCCGAAGGGGTGGCCACGAACGAACCGCCCCCATGCACCTCTGTCCCCAGTCAGTCGACGCCCCTCCCCCCAACCAGCACCGCCTTCGTTCATGTAGTTCCTCACTCCATCCTTCCACCTCATTCCACCCCAATTATATCCTGTTTATTATTCCTAGGGGGTAGAGGAGAAATGGATATAAATTAAATGATTAGACCTGGAAAGAAGAAATGGCCTAGGCTATATATATATGATACCGGTCGGCGTTGGACTTACGTGTTAAATTGTATATGTAGGCTATCTGTGGTAGTCCCAGTAATATCAATGAAGTACTTCTAGTATTAAAGGAACTTAGCTGTGATGCAAAGAGTGTAGGTTAGGTGATGGACATGTCGATAGGCGAAGATCAGTGAAGTTCTGTTGCTATGTGGCAGCAACTGGTGGTTTGTTGTGAGCGTGACGAAGTCTCTGTGTGAAGTGTACTGAGATTCCCTCTTATCGTAACAATATAAATATTTTTAAGGGTTCTATATTGTCCCCCATGATTAAATAATAAGGGAAAATAAACTAAGATATAATTGGTGCAACCACAGTAATACTTATCCACAAAGATAAATAAAGTAATGCGTATAAACAAAAAGGAACCAGCTGTCGTGAACCCAGGAAATTCAAACTACGGTATATATACCAGCTAGGATTCACGACAGATCATGTATTCCGCCAATTCTTGGTGCCTGCTCTAAGGCGTGGGGTTGAACATCGCCTATTGTGTCCTTCCAAAATTACAGGCTTGCTATTGCTCGCCAGGAAAAATTGAACACCTAAATGGCACAAAAGGTCTTGATATCGATAACAAAATGAGACGAAAAGTCTTAAATCGCCAAACTAATGAGGCGAACGTTTTAAAATCTTAAAACTAATTGTGGCTAAACATGACGGAGAAGGGGTCCAGAAAAAGAAACTACCTCCCCCCCAATACTATGAATTGATTCGCTTCTTTCAACCAACCCCTTCAATATTGTTAGTGGTATTTGTTTACCCATACAGTACCAGTGACATCCTTCTAATTATAGTCTGGCTACTATTAGACGATTTTATTCAGTTTAGGAAGGGCCTCCAGCAATTAACAGGCTTATAACTATCTTAATTAACCCTTTTTACTACCACAGATCACTCTTAACCTGCACAAAATCGTCTCAATATAGCTAGAATAAAACTTAAAGGACGTCGCCGGTACAGTATGGGTTAATATATTCGTTTTACCATTAAGCAATATTACTCAACATAGGAAGGACCTCAGGGAATGAAAAAGGTAAAAACTACTGAGTTGCAAAGGCATTCAGAACGTGAGCTATAATTTATACGGTCGGTAAAAATTATATTTAGTCGGTATTCGGTCATATATAGTCTCCATCATTCGGTTTCAGTCGGCATCTATAAATTACCTTTAAATTCAAATGTTCCTACATTCAGTTCATGGTCGGTGGAATGCCGATTATGTCGAGGGTGGTTCTCGGTCGGATGTAAGTGGTCCTATTCTATTGCATGCGTACATAAATTGAAGTCGAGGCCAATTTTTCCACGACTATTGCCGAACACGAATTCGCCGATAAGCGGGTATACACTTAATATGTGACTCACCCTTTAAGGGGGTCACATGATTTGTTTTTCTCTTTCTCTCCTTTCCTCTCTTTCTCTGCCTTGTATCCATTCGGCCACATTCAGCCAACTGTTTTAAGACGTTTATTCCCATCCAGGTGTCGATTTCTTCCTGACACGCGATAGCGAGCCAGCATTGTATGGAGAAATCTGGCTTCGCGGGAGAAATTTTTCTATCGAAAAATTTACAAATTTAACTTGATGTAAAAAAAAATATATACCGGTATATATATATACTGTATATATATATTGTTACGTATCTTGATCCTCAAGTGGTTAACTTGATGAATCTAGATAGCACAGAGATATATATTAAGGTATCAGTCAGCTGAAGGCAAAACAAAAGTAAAATCTAATAAAATTATTTCCTGTTGTTGCTTCCTTTCCTTTTGGATCTTAGGACTTAGTATCCTTTATTGACTGATACTCTTTAATTATGAAAAATACTGAAACTAATTAAAGTCATGTAGTATTTATAAAGAATTATTATTTAACCGAAGCTTAGTAGGCTATGGTTATGAACCGAAGAAGTATATCTAAAGAAGGACTATTAATTCTATAAAAAGTCTTGAAAGATAAATATTAAAGTAAGAATATTTCTGTCTCTTACCCTTTTTGAAATGAATAGATAGTTTTCTTATATGTCCTTTTATTTATATTTAATGTAATCATTCTTGGTTCTTGTCTTACGTTAACAGTATTATATTATTATTATTATCAGGATTAATATCAAAGTCACATAAAAAGTTAGATATATATTTAATAATTAGTTAAATGTATTTCTTAACCACGTAACATTGAGGTTTGATTAACACAGCCATGTTAGTCTAAGGCGATATTACTAATATGAGACAATAGCATCACCGTACTAAGCACCGTTAAGCAATGTAAGCTTCATTAAAAGAAAATGAAAGAACTCGTAAGTATTAATCTAAAACAATAGTATTACTTTCATCATAACCCAATTACTTAAAGAGTTGCTTTAGTCCACAAGTTAGTCAACTAAAATAGTTAAGTACATAATAATAGCGTTAACGTTAATTCCCAATCAAATAGTTAAGTACATAAATAGTAGCGTTAACGTTAATTCGCAATCAAATAGTCAAGTACAGAATAGTAGCGTTAACGTTAATTCGCAATCAAATAGTTAAGTACATAAATAGTAGCGTTAACGTTAATTCCCAATCACATATCTCACTAACCAACATAACGTAAGTGTTTACACGGAACACACTTAACACACACTTATATAATCTGACTGACAGTCACAATCCCATTATAATACTTCACCCCGTCTTACTCCAGCTGCAAGTTCACCTTCCCCAACTCCAAATGAGACTGATTTGAATGCCCACTACTCGGGTCTTATATACTAAACAATGATTGTGTAGGAACGAATCAGGAGGCGGGGGGTAGTGCCCGCTCCAATCACAGCTCCTCGAGTTGCGTGGTCCAATGGAGTCTCCTGGCGTCGATCATACGTCATAGCGTCGGGTCATCAAAGTAGTTTGCAGGGTCCCCTATTACGCACGCAGGTGTGAAGGCTTGTTTGCTGGTATGCGGGCGAGCTGGTTTCCCACTCGCTGGTTCGCTCGCTGGTCTGCTTCGCCGCTTGGGTAGTTTGACACTCCTTCAACTCTAATTCTAACTCTTAAATTAACATACTGTATGTCAGACCTCCCCCCTAGAAAAGAGTTTAAGGAGTATATTATATAATATTAAACATAATACATAAATAGATTCACCACCAGATTGGCAACAGCAAGATTATAATGAGGATATAATAAGGATATCACCCAAAGTAGGCAACGTCTCCAGGTACCACATCAGAACATAGCCGGAACGTAGCTGGAGCGTTATTCGAACTGCAAGGCATCTCACAGCTGAAGGCTTGACAGCGCACTACTGAAGCATAATATTTACCTCGCTACAAGGGAGAGCTAATTGCCAAAATCCTCTCATTAAGTTAAACTTACTGCTGCATGAGGCCAACCTGGTAAATGCAATCTTTGATCCGTGGCAGTGGGTAGGTATCGTTCTTTGTGACCGCATTAACTTGCCTATAGTCCATACATAACCTATGGCTCCCGTCTGGCTTTGGCACAAGTATGACCGGCCCTTTTGATCAGCTTGTTTGACAACATGTAGTCAAGCTCGACCTGCAGTATACTCCTGCGTTGTGGTGAGACACGGTAGGGGGATAGTTTAATGGGAGTTGCATCCCCTACGTCGATGTCGTGCAAGCTCAAAGAAGTGAGCCCTGGAGTATCACGGAACACACTGGGAGACTGAGATAAAACTCATGGGGGAAACCCATTCTGGTGAAGAATTTGAGCAGTTCCTTGATGACAGTTGGAGCAGAGGTAGTCCTTAAGGGTATAGCCTCTGGGTAGCGAGTTGCCATGTCCATAATAGTTAATAAATAAATGTTACCTTGGGAAGTCTTAGGCAATTGGCCTACAATGTCCACTACCACCCGAGTAAAAGGATTCTCGAAAACGGGCAAGGGCACCAGAGGATGTACAGGCACCTTCTGTTTGGGTTTTCCTGTCATCTGGCAAGTGTGACACACTCTACAAAACTCCACTACATCTGCACGCATTCCTGGCCAGTAAAAGTGGGCTCTGATTCTGTCTAGAGTTTTTCTCACACCTAGGTGTCCTGCCAATGGTATACAATGTGCCATTTCCATGATATCTCTACGACAAGGTTTGGGGACTACTACTTGATGGACGTCCCAAGCCCCGTCATCGATTGGTCTTTGTGGCTGTCTCCATCTACGCCACAATACTCCTCCTTTGAGGTAGAAACATTCACCACCCTCCTTCTCACATTCCTCTTCACTCACGGACCTGGCAGCTAACTCCTTGCATTCACTATCATCTCTCTGTAGCTCTACCAGGCCACTAGGACAATTTGGAGGGGTTTCATGGTCATCGTTAGGATCAAGATGAGCCATAAAGGTGTCAGATAAATCCACCTCAGTCACATCATCAGGCACAGTTGGAGCGGCATTCACACTCTCATCATCCCTTTCATCAACTCTTACATTCGGTACATTTCTGTCTGAGGGAACTGCTACTTGAGACATTGAACGTGTGACAGCACACACAGGGAAAACAGTTGGCATCTCCTTTTCGAGCTCACCGGTTAGTGGCTCGTTAACAGGGGAAAGTGACAAAAGGGGGTCTGGTCGGACCTTCTCACCTGCTACATCATTCCCCAAAAGGAGTGTTACCCCAGGCACAGGGATATCTTGGGACCTACACAAAGCTATGGTGGCCTCACCCTGTAGTAACTCACATCAATTTCGCCTTTTACCAAGTGTGCATAAAATTGGCCTCCAGCACCTCTCATTACAACTGGTTTGCCAGGTGGGCACTCAGTGTAAGAATTCACCATGAGGGTGCTAGTAGAACCTGTGTCTCTCAGAATGTTTACCTCATGCATACAACCATTTAATCTCACGTTGCCAGATGAAATAAAGGGACGGTAACTGTCCTGCACTGATGGTGAAATTATTATTGGCTTAACCCTAGTGGGTTGCACCACACATGCTACTACACCCCTGTCTAGATGATTTACGTTAGCTGCTAGGTACTCCTTCTGTCGGGAGTCCTGTATTAAAGGAACTTTTGGTGCTAGGTACTCCTTCTGTCGGGAGCCCTGCATTAAATGCACATATGGAATTTGAGATACGGCGGCAACTGTCTGCCCCGATCTCTCGGTTTTCTCCTTGGCCCAGCACTGATAAGCTAGGTGGCCTCTCATGCCACAAAAAGTACATACTTTAGGGGATACAGGAACGTTCCGTCTTTGAGCATTACTATTACTTTGGGGCCCACCTCTGTTACCATTGCCCTGAGTCGCATTTTTAGTTGGGGGAACAAATCTATTTTGGCTAGCTGGGGAAGACATTATAGGCTTGTGACTGGGTCTGTCAGATTTGTGATTGGGATACTTAAAATTAGAACTAAAATTATTGTAGGGCTTCTTTCCACGAAATTTGTTGTTGAGCACGTATGTGTCAGCCATGTCAGCGGCGTCGGCAAGACAATCTACCTTTTTCCCCTTATAATATGATACAGAAGAATCAATTTTCCATAGGAAATTTTCTAACAGGACCAACTCCTTCAGATCGTTGTAGCTTGTGACTTTCTTACTCTTGACCCAATGATTGAAAGTTTTAGTCATGGTCCTGGCAAATACTTTATGGGTTTCTTCTACTTTCTTCTGGTTTTTACGGAAAGATTGCCTGTAAGCCTCAGGCTGCAATTGATAGGTTTTTAGGATAGCTTCTTTGAGATTGTCATAATCCTGCCTAACTTCTGCTACTTCTGACAAATACGTGGCTCGACCCTGCCCTGTCAAAACGGTTTGTAACATAAAAGGCCATTGATCTCTTGTCCACTTCATACCTCCAGCAACTTCCTCAAACAAAACAAAGAAATCCTGCACATTATCCTCAGTAAAAGGTGGAATGACACTAGTCGTAGTCAATCCCAGAGGGGGAGCAATTAAAGGAGCATTTGTATTGACATTTAGTTGAGCCGTACGATATTGATATTCACATTGTTCGGTAGTTGCACTGGCATTTATTCTGGCTTGTTCGGTCTTTGCTTCGGCATTTATACTGGCTTTCTATGCTGGCTTCTTCGGTATTTGCTCTGCTTTGTTCTAGTTCGAATATTTGATCACCGGTCAAACCAGCTGGCAATTGTACATCAAGTTGGCTAGGTTTACTCGGGATCCCACCAACTGCTCCGTCTCCCTCCCCGCCTTCTACAGGGAACAGGTGGGTTTTTATGGTCTGAGCCACCTCTACTTTGGACATGTTTGAGACAGTTAATTGGAGATGCGAGGCAAGCACTTTCAGTTCGGATTTTGACAGACAGTCAATATCAGGGGCTGTGGGGTCTGATTCTATGAAAACTCTAGCATCTTCGTCATTAATTAGTTGAGGCATGATTAATATTTGATTTTTAAGTAGTGAAACTTTAATGAAACTTGAGTGAAACTGTATGAAACTAATCCTGGCGAGGTCGCCACTCTTCTGTTACGTATCTTGATCCTCAAGTGGTTAACTTGATGAATCTAGATAGCACAGAGATATATATTAAGGTATCAGTCAGCTGAAGGCAAAACAAAAGTAAAATCTAATAAAATTATTTCCTGTTGTTACTTCCTTTCCTTTTGGATCTTAGGAATTAGTATCCTTTATTGACTGATACGCTTTAATTATGAAAAATACTGAAACTAATTAAAGTCATGTAGTATTTATAAAGAATTATTATTTAACCGAAGCTTAGTAGGCTATGGTTATGAACCGAAGAAGTATATCTGAAGGACTATTAATTCTATAAAAAGTCTTGAAAAATAAATATTGAAGTAAGAATATTTCTGTCTCTTACCCTTTTTGAAATGAATAGATAGTTTTCTTAGATGTCCATTTATTTATATTTAATGTAATTATTCTTGGTTCTTGTCTTACGTTAACAGTATTATATTATTATTATTATCAGGATTAATATCAAAGTCACATAAAAAGTTAGATATATATTTAATAATTAGTTAAATGTATTTCTTAACCACGTAACATTGAGGTTTTATTATGAGTAAATTAAGTTACAGGATCGCTTCATAGATTCGATTCAGGTCTCACTCAAATAATATGAAAAGCAAAAATAATATTTTGAAGCTAAAAGAATTTTCTTCAGCTTAGGAAATCACTAGAAGTAATATTAACACAGCCATG